>JANAVB010020847.1:0-54318 GCA_029216955.1 Iris pallida | reverse complement strand
TGCAACTTCGCCCTGAACTTGGTCCACCTAAATTTCCTCCAAGTCAGAATGAATACCTATTCTTTTGGGTCCCAAATGTTCGAAAATTTGAACGTTGCCTTAACCGAGTTCTGCCCGAACTCTAGATCAAAAATTCATATAAATAGAGAAGAGATTTTAATTTTACTCACTCAACTCACACTCATCTTATATATTCATTCTAAGCCTTTTATTCACCAAAGAGCTTTCAATCTTCACATTTCTAAGATAACTCCCATTCTTCTAAGTGCCGGGTGTTCCGTTAGAAGTGTTTGTGTTGTACAAGCTTGGCATATAAAATTTATTCAGTTAGTATTAAAGTTTGTTCATGGAATTCAGATAAAAATAGGACATTGTAAGAAGTCACAAGCCCTTCGGATAAAAGATTTTGTTTCCAAGATAGTATATTTAACATCGAGCAAGAGTACTCGAGCCTGGATTAGTCATCTCAGAGAAAAACTATGATAAAATCTCGGTGTTTGTGTATTGTGTCTATCTTGCTACTTAATTACTGTATTTATATTATTGCATTAATTATCTGCCGTTACCTGCATTATTTTAATTTGGGATATTACTACCACTATACTATATTCACCCTCACTTGAGGTTCCATTGATCCCGCAATTGGTATCAAAGCATGCTTCCTCTAAGATTAGATTAAAAACTCCTTGAGAAATGGCATCATTATACTCCAATATAGTGAAGGCCAGTAAACAAATAGGCCTCCCCTTTTTGATGGCACAAACTACACGTATTAGAAGACACGCATGAGTTTTTATCTCAAGTTACTTGATTTTAATTTATGGTCAATTGTTAATGATGGTTATAAGAAACTAGCTCGAATCGTTATAGATGTAAGCCTGGTTATGAAACCATATGACAAGTATACTGATCATGAAAAGAAGCAAGCAAGCAAGCCTTGATGCAAAAGCTATAAGTGCTTTATTTTGTGCAGTAGATAGAACAAAATTCAAAAAAGTATCAATATGTGTCTCGTGTCACGAGTTTTGGAAACTTCTTGAGGTAACTCATGATGGAACTTCCCAGGTAAAGGAATCTAAGCTCAAGACTCACACAAGAATATCAAGTGTTCCGAATGAAGACTAATGAGACTATCTATAACATGTTTACTTGTTCCTTAGATATTGTTAATCCCTTATCCTCTTTCGGAAAAGATTACATCAATCATAAAAACATACGAATGGTACTTCATAGGTTGACTAAGAACTGGAATCCTAAAAGAACAGTTATAATTGAAGGGAACGGTCTCACAACAATGACTTTCGAGACGCGTATGGAAAAGTTTATGACACATAAGCTACACCTAAAGAAATTTGAAGAGCCAACACGAAAGGAGAAACGTATCGCATTCAAAGCACATCACAAGATGGCCTTCGATGATGAAGTGAGAAAGACAGTTCAGATAATGATCAAATGGCCCTTATAACTCAGAACTTCAGAAGATTTCTAAAATATGAGAAATCAAACAAAAAGAAGAAAGATTCCAGAGATGACGAAGAGCCGATATACTACAACTATAAAAAGATGTGTCATATCAAGAAAGATTATCCTGCTATAACGAAGGGAAGCAAATATTAATAATCAAGTAAGAAAAGGACTTCAACAAAAAATTATGCTAATACCAGTATTTGGTGTGAAAGTGAAGCAAGTGATTCTAAAGAATAAGAGAGACCTTGCAATACTACAAATCTATGCTTCATGGCTACAGATGCAAAGGTATTACAAATCCACTATATTAAGATTTTACATTTGATGTGTTATTTGATGCATTTAGTAGTCTATTAGAAGATCAAAAGAAGATGATGGACAAATATAAATATGCTAAGAAAGAGCCGAAAGAAGTACACTTTGAATATACTAAACTATCTCTGACACTATAAGATATCAAGGATAAACATTTTCTAGTAACACAGATGAGATTTCTTCTTTCAAATTGAGATTACGTGACACTCTTGAGGAGCTTGAGAAAGCAAATCAAGAAAATGTATAACTCAAAGATCTATATGAATTAGAGAAGAAAAAATATAACATTGCTGCTCAGAGAATCGATGCACTCACTGCCAAGTATGATGAAGCTTCTGATATCTCTAAAAAGTTAGAGATAAAACTGGATAAACGGTTGTCAAACCTGTGACTTATGTGAACACAAATCACACAGCTAAACACAAACACAGCATGTCTAACACCACTCGAGCTTCCAGAGATCCTGCATTCATGTATAAGTTTTCTCATAAGAAGTCTCACTCTATTTCAAAAGCTCATATACATGATTTTCAAACTTCACCTAGCATGAACACATCTTCTACATGTCGCTACTGTGGTGTGAAAGGACATATGTCACATCAGTACAAAAAAAGGTAGTTAGTAGATATGCATGTATATATATGTTTAGGTTCCTACGACTAATGCATCTGGACCTTCAAGAAAGTGGGTACCAAAGGTTACATCTTCAACTTGTGTTGAAGATGGACCTACCCCCTCTCACTAGAAGCAAGTGGATTCTCGACTGCGGTTCCTCCAGACACATGACGGGTGATACTACTTTATTTGCAACTCTATCGATGAAAAAAGAAGGCTGTCTCCATTGAAAATAACTTAAAATGGCATATAATTGGTAATAGTGACATATGTAGTTCTCCCTCTCATAGTATCAAAGATGTTTATCTAGTAACAGAATTAAAACATAACCTTCTCAGTATAAGTCAACAGACTGATCAGGGTTATGAAATTAATTTTGTAAAAGATAAATGCTTTATTTATGATAAACCTCTAGTATAATCTCTTTTAAAGGATTAAGACAACATATATGTTTTATATCTGTCAGAGAATATTAATAGTACAGGAAAGTGTCTATATACATCTCAAGATGAAAGTTGGATATGGCACATATATCTTAGAGATGCAAACATGTACACATGAACTGCAAGATTGTCCACAAAGATACTAGTAAGAGGCTTACCTAATATTACTTTCAAGAAGATATAGTCTGTGTCGATTGTGAAAAGAACAAGGCATGCAAATCATCCTTCAAATCAATAAATGTTGTAAGTATCTCTTGACCTTTTCAATTATTACATATGGCCTTATTTGGACCAAATAGAGTCGCCAGTCTTGGTGGTAAATTATATGCCATTGTAATAGTTGATGATTATTCTAGATTTACATGAATTTATTTTCTTTCAAATAAAAATGGGGCTTTTTTGAGTTTGTTTCTTTTTGTAAAAAGGTTCAAAATGAGAAAGGCTTCATAATTACTCGTATTCAAAGTGAATATAGTGGAGAATTTGAGAATATTGTTTTTAACGATTTTTGTGATTCAAATAGCTTATCATATGAATTCTCTTATCCCAGAACTCCTCAACAGAATGGTGTTGTGGAGAGAAAGAATAGAACTCTCGGCAATATAGCCAGAGTTACGTTAAATTAGCCTAATCTTTTAAATATTTTTGGGTAGAAGCAGTTTATACAGCATGCCATGTATTGAATAGGATTCTTATTATACCAATTTTGGAAAAGACTTCCTATGAATTATGGTTTAATAGAACTCCTAATATTAGCTACTTTAAAGTGTTTGGATGTAGATTTTTTTTATTATAAATACCAAATACAGTTTATGCAAATTTGATAAGAAAGGTAATAGAGAAATATTTCCCAGATATGCTGCAAAGAGAAAAAGATTCAGAGTATTCAACAAAGATCACTAGTAGTTAAAGAATCAATAAATATTACTTTTGACGAGCTGAACAGTCAAGGTACAAACCATAGTAACAATGAAGATGACAGAACTCGCAAATAAAACACCAGAAGATACACTAACCACATACCTGAACAATCTGCCAAAGAAATTATGATTTTCCACAAACTATCCGGAAGAGCTGGTAATAGGTGATGTATCTAAAGGTGTAAGTACTCGTTCTAATACTGTAGATATCATTGCTAATGTAGCTTTTATTTCTTAGATAGAACACAAAAATGTTGGAGATGTTTTTGAAGATGAATTTTGGATTTCAACAATACAAGAGAAACTTTACCAATTTGAACGGAATCAAGTTAGGAAACTTGTTCCCAGACCTAGTGATCACCAGGTCATTGGTACTAAATAGGTGTTCCGAAATAAACTAGAAGAGAATGCTATGGTCACACGTAACAAAGTATCTCTACTAGCTCAAGGCTATAATCAAGAAGAAGGCGTTGAGTACGATAAGACATATGCTCCAGTTGCTATAGTAGAATCTATTTGAATGCTATGTGCTTTTTCTAGTTTTCATAGTTTTAAACTTTTTCAAATGGATATAAAGAGTGATTTTTTAAACGGTTTTATAAAACAAAGCTTTTATTGAACAACCTCCTGGTTTTGTCACCTGTTTAAACTTCATAAGGCTCTCTACAGACACAAACTAGCACCTCGGGCATGGTATGAGGGCCTTAGTTCCTTTTTTACTTGAACACAATTATTCAAAGGAATGGTTGATTCTACTCTTTTATAAAACCTATTGAAAAGAACATATTATTAGTGCAGATTTACGTAGATGACATTATCTTTGGATCAACAAATGAGATGATTTGTAACGAGTTTGCTGAGTGTATGCAGAGAAAATTTGAAAAAAATATTATAGGAGAATTGCCTTTCTTTCTTGGGTTACAAATCAAACAAAATTCATAAGGAATTTTCATCAGTCAAGCCAAATATACAAAAGACCTGCTGAATAAGTTTGAAATAGACCATTTCAAACCTATCGGAACTCCTATGCCAATGTCTACGAAAATTGATATGGATGAAAGTGGTAAACCAACTGAAGTTCGTAAGTACAGAGGTATGATTGGTTGTTTACTTTATTTAACTGTTAGTCGTATTGACATTATGTTCTCAGTATGCCTATGTGCAAGATATCATGCTTGTCCTAAGAAATTATATGTGAGTGCCGTTAAGCATATCCTACGATACCTTAAACGAACTTTAACAATCGGTCTATGGTATCCTAAAATCGATTCCTTTGACCTGATAGAATATTCGGACGCGGATTTTCCTGGATGCAAAGTCGATCGTAAAAGTACCAGTGGCATATGTCATCTCCTAGGAAAATCCTTAATCTTCTGGGTTTCTAAAAAGAAAAACCTTGTTGCATTATCAACAACCAAGGCTGAATATATAGCCGTAGGACGTTGTTATGCCCAAATTTTATGGATGAAGAAATCCTTAGAAGACTATCAATTATCCTACGACCAATCCCTATTTTCTGTGACAATACTACTTCTATAAATCTGACAAAAAATACTATTTGTTACTCTCGTACTAAGCATACAGAAATTAGATGTCATTTCCTTAGAGATCATGTTCTACCATGTGACATTTGTTTAGAATATGTGAATGCAGAACGTCAACTAGCTAACATTTTCAACAAACCTCTAGTAGAAGATCACTTTTACATTATACGAAGAGAATTATGAATTTGGACATTAAAGTTTTATAATTCTTTATTACTTGACCTAAATTCAGAAATCGTAAAAAGTATTTGGTTATAAGCCAAAAGGGCCCTTCTGACAATAAGGCGTAAAAGCCTAAGTGACATAGTGCCTTGTGTCTCGGACTACCGCTAGCTAGAATCCGGCCCCTATAGCTAACCTAAAATATTTGATACAATTTTTGTATTACGGTTAATTAATAAATTATTTTTCTTTAATGCAAGTATTTTAAAATTTTATTTCATATATATGTTAAAAACAATATCAAACTTGTCTAATTCTGTTCAGGATACCTAGGAATCGAGCTCGGACCGAGCTCTGTGCGAACTTAGGCCAAAATTGGGTAGTCTATTTCCAGAATAGGGGATGGACAGCTTTGGTTTCTTTTAAAACCCTTCAAAACTCATCTCCTCCATCTTCATCACAACTGTCTCCACTGAAAAACCTAACCCTAGAATTCCTATTATATCTTCTCCAAGCCAATCAATGACTGAAAACTTGGATCCAAGGTGATTTTGTGGTTATCTTCCATTTTCCTTGATCAATTTCGGCATATCTCTCACTTTATTATTTTTTATTCAATGGCACCTAAGTTTCCCAAGAAAAAATAAAAAGTTGGGGAAGCTTCTTCTTTGAATGTTCAAGAAAAAATTATGTTCTCCCTCTTCAGTCAATCTATGTCTTATGGTGAAAATTTTGATGAATTCATATTTGTCTCCTTAGATGCTTCTAATGAATGGTTCAGTGATTTTATCGAACACACAATTTATCCGGGAAGCCCTATCTATTTTAACTTGTTTCTCGACTATTAACCGGTATTTCAACACTTTGGATTTAATGAGTTAGTGCAATCGAGCTGTCCTATTTACATGAATATGATACGTATGTTTTATTGCAATAATTCGGTCACAAACGACAATGTTCGGTCTAGAGTTGGTGGCATAAAAATTTAATTTAATGCTAAGGATTTAGCTATTATGTTTTACATTTCCAATGATGGGAAAGCACTTATGGACATCACAAAAATTTAATTTTTGACTCATCTGACTTTGGACTCATTCTGTGACTCGTTATGTGCACCCAATCCTCGTCCTAAAGGCCGCCTTCGACCGAAACACATGAATGACTATTTCTATGATTTGTATCGGATGGTATTCTCCGTTATTATTCCAAAACAAACATCCACCGATGAAATCAGTTATTTAGAATTCTCTGCTATGTATTGTCTCTATTTTAAAAATTCTTTAGCTTACCAAATACTATTCTCTCTACTATGGAACGATGTCGTAAGAAACCATAAAACCTTTTATACGTGATGTATCTACCATATATCTTTGAGTACTTTGATATCGTCTTAGATGACTATCCTCGTGATGCTCCTCCTGCTTATCTACACATGCATCGTCGAGTAGCACCTACTCCAGCTGTCCCTGCTCCTCCTTCTTCTCCTATTGCTGACCCATCAGCTAGTCACTAACCTTCACATCCATGTACATGCGTCACCCTTGAGTCTTTCCAGGCTTTGGTTTTGGATCAGTTTCGGTATAAAGATTTTTGGACCACCTTAAAGTTCTAGGCTATGACCAACACTATCCAGGATTTCAGCTATAGTTTTGCCAAGAACCCTTGAGGTCCCATTCCCATGGTTTGTGATCCCTCGGTGGTTGTTTATCGTATTGATGATTCAGAGGCTCAGCGTTACTTTGACCCTATGACTGCTCGTTATGATCACCACCGATCTGCTGAGCTCGGGAATCCTTCTTTGTAACGCCCCAGTCCCAAAATACTTAGGACCAAGTACGTAGATATGCCAGCTACACATATATAAAAAATACAACAATATATGAAATCCTCGTATACATACAAAAGATGTATATATAAAGTAATCACAGGCCAGAATATAATAATCTAATCTCATCACAGCTCAACACAGAAGATATAAGAGTCCAAAAATAAGTGTATCAAGAGATAGTCGGGTGGACATACCTACTCCAAACAACTATGAAAAATAGTCTCAAATGATCGGAGTCCAACCTCCGCAAAATAGAAAGAAAAGAGATAAAAATGTCTACTAAATGTCTCAATGAATAAATAAACTAAAAATCAGCAGGAGATGCCTCGTCAGCGATGTATGAAGGATCCAGGGCCGCTCCGTACTCCTGCAGAAAATCGTCTAACCACAGAGAGGTAACTAGGTCCTCAAAGGGACGTAAGAAAATACAAGAAAACACCATGCCATATAAACTGTGATATATAATAGAAATGAAAGGGGTGCATGCAATAGGGTGTCTAACAGTTCTACAGTAAAAATACAGTTAAGAACAAACCTTCAATACATGGGCACTCTGGCTACAGGAAACTCGGTATGGTCCCTCCAGGATACCAGGGACCTCACAGCATAACTTTCCTCGAATGTCAAAGGCCAGCAGGATCAGGAATAGGAGAGTGCATACGTGGCCCATATGTTAAGGAACTGTTCTCCCCACCCAATGCATAGTAGGGTTACATCCATGACTCATAGGAACCTCTAGTAACTGCCAAGTCCACTAGCATGCAATTCTATTGGCAGTTACTGTTATCCGTCGCACATTTCATAGTATCGATGGCTAGCCGACTACAAAAGTATGTATCCTATATATGACTCACAACTAGTGATGATCATGTGTCAAGGCCGTATGAGGTATACCAATACATCATCATAACTGGATGGTCACTAGGCTAAGTCAATGCAAGAGAATAAAACCAAAAGTAGTAAAACGACCGATGGAGTCACTTGCACCCAAAGTGACTTGGACGCACAATGATATAATACTAATAATAGATAAGTAATGCTGAATATAAATAACTGAAAATAAGAATAAGTAAATCGCAGAGTAAGGCGTCAAGGTATCTTGCCTGGCGGTACGAAAATAATAATCCAACAATCAAGTACGTCGCCAGTGAAATCTTAAAATCCACGAACGGCTCCTGATGCTGAAAAAACATCAAAAAAGTTCACGATGTAAAAGATATGTCTAAGAAACGCCTGTTCATAAGTCTAATTCTGGACACAGAGGCAAAATTATATTTTCGGATCAAAACGATGTCCGCCGTTGGACCCATTTTGTACCAAAATATGTGCAATATCTATGTCAAACTACATGTCTACAGGTCCGATTTGAGGAGACGAACCCAATCGTATGTCCAAAGTTGGATTCCGGTGGGCCATGTACAATTTCGTCTGTTGGACCGGATCACAGGCCCGCCGAATAGGCATTCCGGTCGGCCTTCTTAGAATTGGACCAAACTTGGCACACAGGACCAGAATTTCGTTATGGTCCTGTTGGCAAAAGTTTTATCTCGAACCGACGAATGTAAACGAAGGTATGGCCAAGTTTGCAAAAGGTCGATACGAGGGTATCTTGACGGATACACACTGATTTCATCGCGCACACGCAACAAAAACGAGTTTCGTCAGTTTTCACACGTCGACAACATCCATACGCACCTTTTGATGCGTATAGTGCATGACCACGTTGCCTGGTTTGTCGGGGCTCTCGTCGTATCGGAAAGAGTTTGCTAAAATTCTCAGTTTTTTATATAGTTTTTCCTCTAACTTTAGCCTTCAATAACATCATGAATAATAAATAAAACGTAGATCTAACAGGTGTGTTGTAATCTCGTTTATGTTGTGGTTGACTGTTCCCAACTAGATTACCAAAAGTCCTAATACACAGATCGAAATCTGGCTTCCAAGTTGAGGGTTTGACGGCCCTACAAATTCTATTTTTAGGACAAAATTCGCTCGATTTGGCATCGAGTTCTCGGTCGACCTAAGAGCTTATAAATTTCCTTATAAAGGGGTTTAAAGAGGGTCATATAGGCTACCTATAGAAATTTGTAGAAGTAAAAACAATCGAGTAAATCGGAAGATAATTGACTAGAAAATTGGTACCTGGGGTAGGCTTTGGGCGCGTGGCTCTGCTTTGGGGGCGACTCCGGGGTCGCTATCCGACGATTCGCTGTCCGACGATGTGGCGATCGTGGACTGCGTGCGAGGGGTTGGAAACGAGTGCGGGTACGTTGGCACGGCTCTGGAGTTGCTGTGCGCGAGTTTGGAGAAGTGTCGATCGAAACTTTGTGATGGAACCCTAAGCTCGTTCGTTCGTATATATATGTGGAGTTTAAATCCTAACTCCCTCCGGGTTACATCCGTAGTACATATAATCCGATGAGGATTAGGTCGTATGGAAAAGGTCTGGATCACGAAAGAGACAACAAAGATTTGATACGATTAAATCGAGATTTGATTTAGATTCAAATCTCTATTCCTCTTCAATCTCGTTCATGCGGGAACAAGGAGGAGGGGTGTCGAGTTTTATATATTTTTGTTCCTACGGGAACAGTAATGTATATTGATTTTTTTAAAAGTTCCATAACCTCTGTGTATATATACCTAGTTATATAAGCACACACTTATAATTACTAATATGCTATGCACAATTATACTTAATATAATTTAGTGCTTAATTACAGATATACATATAAATCATCATATTTACATGTATACTCCACCCTTTTCATGTTAACCTACTGGAAGTAAAATTTTCATTATATATATATATAAGTAAAAGTTCTCAATTATTTATACTAATGAATACTAATAATTTATTTAATTATTTAATGATCAAGAAATTAAATTAAAACATATAATAAGTATAAAATATAAACATAAAATATAGGGGGTTTACATCCTACCCAACTTAAAGAAATTTTGTCCTCAAAATTAAAATCTAACGTCGGGGGGTATGCAATGCAATGCAAATATAAAGGGCTAACGTAGGAAAGTCGTACCCTAGTTTTCGAACAAAAATGAGTAAGGATTTTGAATGTCGTCCTCGTGCTCCTAAGTAGACTCTTCTAGCGAGTGATACTTCCATGCCACGTGAACCAATGGTATAGATAGATTTCGTAATTCCTTCACTCGACGATCAAGGATACCTACCGGTTACTCTTGGTACGACAAGCTCGATCTAACAGTGATTTCGGAGTGATAGAGCATGTAACTGTTGTCTGCCACGTACCTTCTCAGTTGAAATATGTAAAATACGTCATGTACTCCCTCTAGCGACGGTGGTAATGCCAATCTGTAGGAAACCTCTCCAACATGTTCCAAGATATTGAAAGGGCCGATGTACCTTGGACTCAACTTGCCACATCCTCTGAATCGAATCGTGCCTCTAGTAGGGGATATCTTCAAGAAAACATGGTCGCCTTCCTTAAACTCCAAAGGTCGACGATGATTATCGGTCCACTGCTTCTGTCGATCCTGCACTGCTCGCAGGTGGTCTTGTATCTTCTTCACCTTCTCCACTGTGCTCAAAACGAGCTCGGGACCCAATATTTGTCGCTCTCCTATGTCGCTCCAATAAACAGGAGATCGACACTTTCTTCCATATAATGCCTCGAATGGAGCCATCTGAATGCTCGCTTGATAGCTATTATTGTAGAAAAACTCTACAAGATGAAGGTGGTCTTCCCATGACCCGCCAAAGTCAAGCATACACGCTCCCAACATATCCTCTAGTGTCTAAATTGTATGCTCTGACTGGCCATCTGTCTGCGGATGGTACGTCATGCTAAACTGTCACTACGACTTTTCTAGCTTGGGGGTATTTTGGTCATTTTTTAAATTTTGGGAATTTTTGGAATTATTATGTATTATTATGATTTATTAGAATTAATATGATTTTTGGTGATTTTTGGTGATTTTTAGGATGATTGATTTTGGGCCTAAAGTTGACTTTGACTTGTGTTGACTAGAAGACTAACCTAGTGACTAATCTAGGTTATGGCCACTTAGTTAGGTTAAGTAACCTTGGTTTGACCTAATTTAATGAGGTTTAAGTCATTAGAACTAGTTAGGAGTGATTTGGAGTTGTTTAGGCTAATATGGCTTAAAACTTCATAAGTCATGACTTATGGTTCTAACCATTTAATAAAACCACTTAGTCATAGCCTATAGGACTTGGCCCAAAGCCCAATTTAGCATCCCTAACATTTTGTCTAGCCAACCTAGGGATTCCCCCACTATTTAATGCATCCCAAATCTAGGGCTAGCCTCTTCCTTAGGAATTTATTGCAAGAGAAGAAAGAGGTGAGCTCCCATCTTTAGAAATTCATAATAAATCCATTTTTCCTCCTTTTTAATCCAAACAAGCTGCAATAGGTTCTAATTATTGTTTACTTGCTGTTGGGATTGATTGTTCTCAGTTTTCTAACAATTTGGAGGAGTTTCACCATCAAGGAGAATATCACTCATTGAGCTTTTTTGAGGGTTTTGACACTTTGAGGTAACTTCTTATTCTTACCATAGAATCCTGAAATTTTTGCATCAATAGGGAGCCCTAGACCTAACCTAACAGTAGAAATAAGAAACCCTAGGTTTTCGTGTCCTTTAGTGTCAAACTGGATACGTATCAATACCTATTTTCTTGTGTTTGATGAAATGCCTCAGTGAACTTTTCTGTGTTAATTTCAAATTGTATTTGAATGGAAATTTGCATTGTTGTGTCGCTTATCCATTTTTGAAGCTCTGAGTCGATTTCGTGCTTGTGTCGTGTCGCTCAGGCACTCGTGCACACGCACTCGGACACGCGCGCGCGGCTACAGTAATCCCCTGCCTATCGGGCTCTATTCTGGACACGACACGATTTGCCTTGACCCAAAACTTTGGGGGAATGTTGGGGCACTATCTGTCATCCCTCTCCCCAAGTTTTATGAGATTTCGTGGTCGGGTTGGAGAGATATTCGTCGTGCACGGGGATCACACTGTTCTGCGTACAGTGTATTTTGAGCCACTGACACGGCTTAAGATGTCAGGACACGACACGCTAGGACCGGATTCAGGGTGACACAGACCTAGCTGGACCCAAGGTGAACTGCCCTACTCGAGGACACGACCCTACTCGTGTCGTGTCGAGTGCACGACACGCATGCACACGCGCACGAGCCTGTGCACACTGCACAGTGTCTCAGTGCACTGTTTGGATGTTTATATCGATTGGACACGTTTGTGTCCTCTTACTGGGACACAAACACATCATATGACACGAGCACATGTTGTATATTCATTACCAACCATTAATAACTTGAATTAGTTTGATTTTTATCCATCAATTGTCAATACTCTGTATTTCTGAAATCAGTAATTTTCCTGCAATTTTTCCAGTTTTGAAGTGTGGACTTTGCCATACTTTTTAATTAGTTTAAGTGGTGTTTACCACATAATTAATTCCCTAACATGTTCTCCTAATAGCTATCTACTAGTGTGTCAATTTTGGGTTGGATTGGATGTGTCTTGATTTCAAAATGGGAGATGTTTGAACTATATGTGTGTGGGCTATTCTTTTTAACAGTTTCTGAAATAACTGAACCTTCACAGCTATTATGAACTCCAATCTGGGTTCATTGATACCTGAGATGTTTTAATCTGAATTTGTGTTTGATATTTAAAAACCTGAGAAAGGTCAAAATTTGGAATTGGGGCATTGGGACTGTTTTGTGTGTTTCCTGAACTGTTTAGGTCGGGGACTGATTTAGTAGTTTATGGTATATATGTGTTGTATTGGATGTTAAGGTTCAACCTGAGATTGTGTGTGGTTGGGGGCTAATGTTGAACTCTTTTTCTCCCTTCTCACTGTTCCAGGACTGTATGTTCAATCCATCAAGTGCCCCCCCACTTCACTGAATTCTCCTTTCACATCACTCTCACATTCACTCACCTTCTTCACATTCCCTCTCACTCACCCACTGATTTCAGATTCTTCTTGTACACTGCCACACACCACAGGACACTCACACCACAGGGCACTCACACGCATGCTCACTCTCTCTATATACATATGTATGTATTATATTATATATATGAATATAATATATGTATGTATATATGCTATGTGTAAATCTATTTATGTATGAAAATCATATATGTAAGTATTGTATATACAATATAGGTGGCTTACACATGTGTGTATATATGAATTTAGTCTATATATCTATATGTATACATATATGTGAATTTGTAAAGTGAGTGTGATATGTGTATATAGCCTATGGCCTGTATATGAGCCTAGTTTGGGCTTGTACAGCTTTATTGGACCTAGAATAGACTTACTAGACTAGTGTAGACTAGTTTGACCTAGTGTGGACTTGTTTGACCCAGTTTGACAATAGTTGACCTAGTTTGACTTCTAGGGTTGACCAGAGTTGACCAAGAGTTGACTTTGGCCTAGTTTGACCTAGATTCACGTAGAATGCATATTAGTGCTTCGTTTTACCATTCTGGACTTGTTGTGACTTGTGCTGTTCTGAATAGGAGCCAGACACCACTCCTCGGACAGTACTTTTCGGTTGGACACTCAGATACCAGGCGAGTACATTTTCTGATCATTTCATATCCTGTTAGAATTATTTTCCTGCTTTAGATTACTTTACTTGATACTGTCACGTTGGTAACACGGATTAGTACTTATGGATCCATTCTTGAGATGTTATCCCCTCATGGAGCATCGTATACTACATGTTCTGTGCATTTCACTTACATGGTGTATCACTATGCTTCACGATTCTTCGATCACTTATGACATGTACTCTCATGATCACAGAGTCTTCCCAGAATCACCCATTTATGGGCATTCCCAGAATCACCCCATTGTGGGCATTCCCAGAATCACCCATTTATGGGTTATCCATGTATCACCCCTTGTGGGCCTTTGCATGGAATCAGAACATAACCTGGCTGGATCCTTGTGTATTGATTGGGGGTACGGGAGAGTAGAAGTAAACATGTGAATAATATCCAAGTACTGTAGTTCCCAGAATCACTCCATAGTATAGTTCCCAGAATCTTCTATGCCATTCACATGTTTATATTGTACTCTGACTCACTAGCCACAGTTAGCTCTCTATTACAGTATATTTATTTTCATTACAGTTTCTCTGTTTACATTCCATGTTCTTTCAGTTCTTGTATCTTACTCTACTGTATGTCTATATTTTCTAACCTGCTATGATCTGTTGAGATGTATTGTGCTCGCTCCTGTCCTGACTGGACCTGTTGAAAATATTACAGAGGATGAGGAGGGGGCTGGTGTGGATACCTATTACGGTGCCACCTTAGATGAGATGTTGGACCTGGACCATCAGCAGGCCCCACTAGCTGTGGATGACACACCCTTAGACTAGGATGCTTTTATTTCAGTATTTCATGGATGATTGTACTTATTGATACTTGGGATCTGGGATTTGTATTATCTTAGACACTTAGACTTTCTGATGTATTTGGGATTTTCTTTCTTTCAGCAGTTTCATTTATCTATCTATCAGATATGTTATCATCTGTTTTTCCTTGAGTTTTATATCATATCGTGCTTCTTCTTCCTTAGTTGTGATTGGGTCTACTTTTATCATGTCACCCCCATTCGGGGAGTATAAACTGTTTAAGCTTATATTGCTAGATATTGTGACCTAGGACAGCGTTCTACCGCCGACACTGCGGCATAGGCTGGGCGTTGTTACGTTCTCGTACCCTCTCAGTGGGTGCGGGGCGTGACACGTTTTTAGTGGTGGCCCATGCAGGTCTAGACTAGAAGCGTGGTGGTACTCGAACTAGAGTATCACTACAGCCTGCTATAGGATATAGGACATAAATTTTTAAGGGTACTCAATCACTTTAGGAAAATTTCTTTTATTGCCATCTAAAATCCTTTTTCAGCTGATCCTTTGAATTATAATTGTCCGCCTTTGTTATTTCGCTTCTTTCTCAGAAATTGATACTCATGTTTGTCTATCTTCAGGATGGTGGAGACTCGATCGTAGCATACCATTCATGAGGATGCTATGGAGGGGACTGCTACCTTCCAGCCAGTACAGCAGGGCCAGAGGACTGCAGCTCCTGCCACCTTTGCTCGTATTGAGGCCCCGGCAGCAGCAGCAGGGGGTATGCTTCCACCGGCAGGGAGGCAGGACCCAGTTCTCCCAGAGGATCCTTACCAGCAGCCACCTCCAGGGACAGTGGACGCAGTGCAGCTACTAGCCTTCTTCAGGCAGTACATGAAGGGTCAGCAGACCCAGCAGCAGAGACAGACAGCAGAGCTCACTCGAGGCATTGAGCTGGCAGTGACAGCAGTGGAGAGAGTCGTGGCTCAGCCAGTAGCAGTCCAGCAGCCACACCAGCCACGGGAGAAAGGCATCCAGGACTTCCAGAAGATACACCCGAGAGACTTCCGAGGGACAGAGGGGATCCTGTATGCCGATGAGTGGATCGAGCATATGGAGGAGATCTTCAGGCTGGCTGAGATTTCGACGAGGCTCCAGATAGAGGCAGCGGCCAGCATGATACAGGATCTGGCCCGTACATGGTACCAGACCGACCTGAGGGTCGGCACAGCAGGACAGACTTGGACAGCATTCAAGAAGCTGTTCAAGGAGAAGTTCTTTCCGGAGGTAGCGCTGGGAGCCCTCGAGACTCAGTTCGAGGCCCTAGTCCAGGGGAGTCAGTCTGTGGAGGAGTATGCAGGAGAGTTCTGTCGCCTGGACAGATTTGTGGAGGACTTGTCGGAGACGACGAAGGCCCGGAGGTTCCGAAACGGCTTGGTAAAGGAGGTCAAGTCCTACACCAAGAACGCCCGCAGTGCTACATTTGAGGAGATCCTGGTGGACGCACTAGCTGCAGAGGATAATCTTGAGCTTAGGCTCAAGAGGAGGCAAGACTCCCAGGGAGGTAGCAGTAGCGGAGGACCGGCCAAGAGGCCGTACTTTCAGCAGCAGCACCACCAGCAGCAGAGGTTCCAGCCGCAGCAGTTTCAGCAGTTGAGGCACCAGCCAGTGCAGCATCAGCAGCAGAGGGTGCAGCAGCAGGTACCGAGGCAGCAGGCCACCACTTGTGCTTATTGCAAGAAGCCAGGGCACAGATGGAACGAGTGTAGGAAGAGGCTGGACAAGTGCCTGGTATGTAGCTCAGGAGATCACCAGATGAGGGAGTGTACCTTGACCACGGGACGAGCAGCTCTGGGAGGTGGAGCCAGGGCAGCAGCAGGCCAACAGAGGGGACCAGTCCTGCCGACTCAGCAGCAGCGATTTGTGCAGCACCAGCAGCAGGCCAGGGGAGGCCAGCAGGGACGAGCTTTCGCCATGGCAGCTGAGGATGCAGAGGCGATAGAAGAGCTGATCGCAGGTTTGGTTCTTCTTGACTCCAGTCCAGCTTTTGTATTATTCGATTCCGGTGCTTCGCATAGCTTTATATCTGTATCTTTTGCGATTAGACACGGTGTCATAGCTGAATCGTTGCCTAGGACTTACAAGATCATGACCGGGGGTGGCATTATCCTCGTGCGTGATGTTTGTAAGGGTCGGAGAGTAGTTTTGGAAGGCCGTGAGTTAGAGGTGAGCCTGTTCGTGATGCCATTGCCGAACTACGATATAGTACTCGACATGGATTGGTTGAGCAGGCACCACGCCAGCATTGATTGTAGAGGGGGTAGAGTTCTTTTCAGAGCGCCAGGGGAGCCAGAGTTCGAGTACTCCAGACGTCAGGCAGAGCAGAGCAGCGGAGTCTTTTGTAGAGTCTCGGTCGAGGAGCAGGCGATTCCACACCCCTTGATAGCAGAGTATATGGATGTTTTCCCAGAGAAGTTGCCGTGATTGCCACCAGACAGAGACATAGAGTTCACGATAGACTTGGTTCCAGGAGCGGAACCCATTTCTCAGCATGTCTATCGGATGAACAACGGTGAACTGGTGGAGCTGAAGAAGCAGGTGGATGAGCTACAGAACAAGGGCTTCATCTGCTCGAGTTCGTCGCCATGGGGAGCACCAGTGTTGTTCGTGCCGAAGAAGGATGGGTCAGTACGCATGTGTATTGACTATAGGGCACTCAATAACCTCACGATCAAGAACAAATACCCACTGCCGCAGATCGATGATCTATTTGACCAGTTGAGCGGAGCCCGGGTATTTTCCAAGATTGATCTGAGGTCGGGATATCACCAGGTGAAGGTAAAGAAGGAGGATATTCCCAAGACCGCTTTCAGGACGCGGTATGGACAGTTCGAGTTTTTGGTTATGCCGTTTGGGCTAACCAATGCACCAGCTGTGTTTATGAACCTTATGAACAAGGTGTTCCACCAGTATCTGGATCAGTTTGTGGTGGTATTCATAGACGATATCTTGATTTATTCCAAGACTGAGGAGGAGCACGAGGAGCATCTGCAGATAGTGCTGGAGATTCTCAGGAAGAAGCAACTTTATGGAAAACTCTCCAAGTGTGAGTTTTTCTTGGACCGGATGGACTTCTTGGGGCACGTTGTGACTGGAGATGGTATCTCAGTTGACCCCAAGAAGATTGTAGCAGTCGAGGCATGGGCAGCGCCGACTTCAGTTGCAGAGATCAGGAGTTTCCTGGGGCTGGCAGGATATTATCGGAGATTTGTGCAGGATTTCTCCCGGGTTGCAGAGCCGTTGACACGGTTGACCCGGAAGGATGCTGAGTATGTTTGGTCAGAGGAGTGTCAGGAAGCTTTTGATGAGTTGAAGAAGCGGCTGACGACAGCTCCGATTCTGACGTTGCCTTCAGGATCAGGTGGTTTCACTATTTATAGTGATGCTTCAGGGAAGGGGCTGGGTTGTGTGTTGCAGCAGCACGGGAAGGTGATTGCCTATGCTTCCAGGCAATTGCGTCCCCATGAGAAGAACTACCCTACCCACAACCTGGAGCTGGCAGCAGTGATATTTGCTCTGAAGCTGTGGAAGCATTATCTGTATGGTAAGAGGGTGGAGATCTTCACAGATCACAAGAGCTTAAAGTATGTGTTCACTCAGAAGGAGTTGAACATGAGACAGCGCAGATGGTTGGAGTTGATGAAGGACTTCGACATTGCACTGCAGTATCATCCAGGAAAGGCCAACGTGGTTGCCGATGCCTTGAGTAGGTATCCGACATCCATGTGTTTGACCATGGATCGGCATTTGCTTGCCGACTTGGAGAGCCTTGGGATTGAGGTGATCATACCGGGAGTGCAGATGCAGCTATGGTGGATGTAGATTCAGTCAGACTTGGTGGAGAGGATCAAGTCGGCACAGTTTGAGGATGTTGCTCTGCGGTGTCTCCGAGAGCAGGTTCGAGCGGGATTGCTGGAGGGCAAGTTTTCTCTTGCAGAGGATGGTGCCTTGAGGCACGGTTCCAGGTTATGTGTGCCCAGTGGAGATCTCAGAGAGCAGGTTATGCAGGAGGCCCACAGATCTCAGTACTCCATACACCCAGGTGCCAACAAGATGTACCGGGATCTGAGGAAGCATGTTTGGTGGTCAGGAATGAAGCGGGAGGTGGCTCGCTTCGTGGCTAGATGCTTGGTCTGTCAGCAGTTCAAGGCAGAGAGGCAGAGACCTGGTGGATTGTTGCAGCCGCTGCCCATTCCCGAGTAGAAATGGGCAGCATATCACGATGGACTTCGTTTCAGGATTGCCGCGTACTCCAGGAGGAAAAGACACGATTTGGGTCATCGTTGACAGGTTGACCAAATCGGCCCACTTCTTGCCATTCAAGGTGGGTACGTCTACTGAGAGGCTGGCGGAGATGTATATGCGACAGATAGTCAGGATTCACGGAGTTCCGGTCAGCATCGTCTCAGATCGGGATAGCCGTTTTACTTCCCATTTTTGGAGGAGTCTGCAGACCAGCTTGGCCACTCAGCTCAAGTTTAGTACTGCATACCACCCCCAGACGGACGGACAGTCAAAGCGGACTATTCAGACCCTTGAGGATATGCTGCGGACGTGCGTCCTGGACTTTGGAGGTTCCTGGAAGGATCATCTTTATTTGGTGGAGTTTGCCTACAACAATAGTTTCCAGGCCAGCATTGAGATGTCACTTTTCGAGGCTCTGTACGTGCGTAGGTGACGTACACCCTTATCCTGGGATGATGTTGGTAAGCGAGCTTTACTGGGGCCAGAGATGGTTGTTGATGCGGCCGACAAGGTGAAGCTCATCAGGGACAGACTTCGCGTGGCGCAGGACAGACATCGGCACTGGGCCGATAGCCACCGGAGGCCCTTGGAGTTTGAGGTACATATTAGAGTAGGATTAGATTTAGGTTTCCTTGTTTATGATTTTTGATCATGTTGTTTATTATAATTAATTGAGACCTTGCTTGTGATTAGGTCAGAGACCAGGTTTTCTTGAGGATATCTCCGACTCGTGGTACGATACGTTTCGGTGGAGGCAGAAAGCTTAGCCCGCGCTTCATCGGCCCTTTCGTTATCAGCGGGAGAGTCGGTGACGTGGCTTACAGGCTAGACTTGCCGTCTGCACTTGTGGGGGTCCACAACGTATTTCATGTATCACAATCGAGACGGTACGTGGCTGACCCTAGCCATGTGCTCGATCATTCAGAGATAGAGGTTGGGCCTTCTCTCAGCTATCCAGAGCAGCCCGTGGAGATTCTGGATCGACGGGAGAAGGTTCTGAGGAACCAGGTGATACCCTTGGTACGCGTCGCATGGAGGCATCATTCTCCAGGAGAGTCGACCTGGGAGCGGGAGGATGAGATGCGCGAGCGGTACCCCTATCTTTTTGGACCTTGAGGTATACTTTTCTATCCTTCTCAGCAGTTTAGTTTCGCCTTTAATTTCGAGGACGAAATTATTTTAAGGAGGGTAGATTTGTCACTACCACTTTTTTAGCTTGGGGGTATTTTGGTTATTTTTCAAATTTTGGAAATTTTTGGAATTATTATGTATTATTATGATTTATTAGAATTAATATGATTTTTGGTGATTTTTAGGATGATTGATTTTGGGCCTAAAGTTGACTTTGACTTGTGTTGACTAGAAGACTAACCTATGACTAATCTAGGTTATGGCCACTTAGTTAGGTTAAGTAACCTTGGTTTGACCTAATTTAATGAGGTTTAAGTCATTGGAACTAGTTAGGAGTGATTTGGAGTTGTTTAGGCTAATATGGCTTGAAACTTCATAAGTCATGACTTATGGTTCTAACCATTTAATAAAACCACTTAGCCATAGCCTATAGGACTTGGCCCAAAGCCCAATTTAGCAACCCTAACATTTTCGCCAGCCAACCTAGGGATTCCCCCACTATTTAATGCCTACGAAATCTAGGGCTAGCCTCTTCCTTAGGAATTTATTGCAAGAGAAGAAAGAGGTGAGCTCCCATCTTTAGAAATTCATAATAAATCCATTTTTCCTCCTTTTTAATCCAAACAAGTTGCAATAGGTTCTAATTATTGTTTACTTGCTGTTGGGATTGATTGTTCTCAGTTTTCTAACAATTTGGAGGAGTTTCACCATCAAGGAAAACATCACTCATTGAGCTTTTTTGAGGGTTTTGACACTTTGAGGTAACTTCTTATTCTCACCATAGAATCCTGAGATTTTTGAATCAATAGGGAGCCCTAGACCTAACCTAACAGTAGGAATAAGAAACCCTAGGTTTTCGTGTCCTTTCGTGTCCAAACTGGACACGTATCAATAACTATTTCCTTGTGTTTGATGAAATACCTCAGTGAACTTTTCTGTGTTAATTTCAAATTGTATTTGAATGGAAGTTTGCATTGTTGGGTCGCTTATCCATTTTTGAAGCTTTGAGTCAATTTTGTGCTTGTGTCGTGTCGTTTAGGCACTCGTGCACACGCACTCGGACACGCGCGCGCGGCTACAGTAATCCCCTGCCTATCGGGCTCTTTTCTGGACACGACATGATTTGACTTGACCCGAAACTTTGGGGGAATGTTGGGGCACTATCCGTCATCCCTCTCCCCAAGTTTTACGAGATTTCGTGGTCGGGTTGGAGAGATATTCGTCGTGCACGGGGATCACACTGTTCTGTGCACAGTATGTTTTGAGCCACTGACATGGTTTAAGATGTCAGGACACGGCACGCTAGGACCGGATTCAGGGTGACACAGACCTAGCTGGACCCTAGGCGAACTACCCTACACGAGGACACGACCCCACTCGTGTCGTGTCGAGTGCACGACACGCGTGCACACGCGCACGAGCCTGTGCACACTGCACAGTGTCTCAGTGCACTGTTTGGATGTTTATATCGATTGGACACGTTTGTGTCCTCTTACTGGCACACAAACACATCATATTACACGAGCACATGTTGTATGTTCATTACCAACCATTAATAACTTGAATTAGTTTGATTTTTATCCATCAATTGTCAATACCCTGTATTTCTGAAATCAGTAATTTTCCTGCAATTTTTCCAGTTTTGAAGTGTGGACTTTGCCATACTTTTTAGTTAGTTTAAGTGGTGTTTAGCCACATAATTAATTCCCTAACATGTTCTCCTAATAGCTATCTACTAGTATGTCAATTTTTGGTTGGATTGGATGTGTCTTGATTTCAAAATGGGAGATGTTTGAACTATATGTGTGTGGGCTATTCTTTTTAACAGTTTCTGAAATAACTGAACCTTCACAGCTATTATGAACTCCAATCTGGGTTCATTGATACCTGAGATGTTTTAATCTGAATTTGTGTTTGATATTTAAAAACCTGAGAAAGGTCAAAATCTGGAATTGGGGCATTGGGACTGTTTTGTGTGTTTCCTGAACTGTTTAGGTGGGGGACTGATTTAGTAGTTTATGGTATATATGTGTTGTATTGGATGTTAAGGTTCAACCTGAGATTGTGTGTGGTTGGGGGCTAATATTGAACTCTTTTTCTCCCTTCTCACTGTTCCAGGACTGTATGTTCAGTCCATCAAGTGCCCCCCCCCCCCCCCACTTCACTGAATTCTCCCTTCACATCACTCTCACATTCACTCACCCTCTTCACATTCCCTCTCACTCACCCACTGATTTCAGATTCTTCTTGTACACTGCCACACACCACAGGACACTCACACCACAGGGCACTCACACACATGCTCACTCTCTCTATATACATATGTATGTCTTATATTATATATATGAATATAATATATGTATGTATATATGCTATATGTAAATCTATTTATGTATGAAAATCATATATGTAAGTATTGTATATACAATATAGGTGGCTTACACATGTGTGTATATATGAATTTAGTCTATATATCTATATGTATACATATATGTGAATTTGTAAAGTGAGTGTGATATGTGTATATAGCCTATGGCCGGTATATGAGCCTAGTTTGGGCTTGTACAGCTTTATTGGACCTAGAATAGACTTACTAGACAAGTGTAGACTAGTTTGACCTAGTGTGGACTTGTTTGACCCAGTTTGACCATAGTTGACCTAGTTTGACTTCTAGGGTTGACCAGAGTTGACCAAGAGTTGACTTTGGCCTAGTTTGACCTAGATTCATGTAGAATGCATATTAGTGCTTCGTTTTACCATTCTGGACTTGTTGTGACTTGTGCTGTTCTGAATAGGAGCCAGACACCACTTCTCGGACAGTACTTTTCAGTTGGACACTCAAATACCAGGCGAGTACATTCTCTGATCTTTTCATATCCTGTTAGAATTATTTTCCTGCTTTAGATTACTTTACTTGATACTATCACGTCGGTAACACGGATTAGTAATATATGGATCCATTCTTGAGATGTTATCCCCTCAGGGAGCATCGTATACTACATATTCTGTGCGTTTCACTTACATGGTGTATCACTATGCTTCATGATTCTTCGATCACTTGTGACATGTACTCTCATGATCACAGAGTCTTCCCAGAATCACCCATTTATGGGCAATCCCAGAATCACCCTATTGTGGGCATTCCCAGAATTACTCATTTATGGGCTATCCATGTATCACCCCTTGTGGGCCTTTGCATGGAATCATAACATAACCTGGCTAGATCCTTGTGTATTGATTGTGGGTACGGAGGAGTAGAAGTAAACATGTGAATAATATCCAAGTAGTGTAGTTCCCAGAATCACTCCATAGTATAGTTCCCAGAATCTCCTATGCCATTCACATGTTTATATTGTACTCTGACTCACTAGCCACAGTTAGCTCTCTATTACAGTATATCTATTTCCATTACAGTTTCTCTGTTTACATTCCATGTTCTTTCAGTTCTTGTATCTTACTCTACTGCATGTCTATATTTTCTAACCTGTTATGATCTGTTGAGATGTATTGTGCTCGCTCCTGTCCTGACTGGACCTGTTGAAAATATTACAGAGGACGAGGAGGAGGCTGGTGTGGATACCTATTACGGTGCCACCTTAGATGAGATGTTAGACCTGGACCATCAGCAGGCCCCACTAGCTGTGGATGACACACCCTTAGACTAGGATGCTTTCATTTCAGTATTTCATGGATGATTGTACTTATTGATACTTGGGATCTGGGATTTGTATTATCTTAGACACTTAGACTTTCTGATGTATTTGGGATTTTCTTTCTTTCAGCAGTTTCATTTATCTATCTATCAGATATGTTATCATCTATTTTTCCTTGAGTTTTATATCATATCGTGCTTCTTCTTCCTTAGTTGTGATTAGGTCTACTTTTATTATGTCACCCCCATTCGGGGAGTATAAATTGTTTAAGCTTATATTGCTAGATATTGTGACCTAGGACAGCGTTCTACCACCGACACTGCGGCGTAGGCTGGACGTTGTTACGTTCTCGTACCCTCACAGTGGTTGTGGGTCGTGACATAAACTTCAAACGCGTACTCAAACTATCTTGGATACTCCTCCAAAAGTACGAGATAAACCTCGAGTCATGGTCCGACACAATGCTAACTGGTACACCGTGTAGCTTTACTTTTTTGCTTCATATGCATATCTGCCAAAACTTCTGTGGACTCTCCTACTCTAAAAGGTAAGGAATGGGCTGCCTTGGTAAGTCTATCAACAATCACCCATACCGTATCTTCTCCACTAGGACTCCGAGGAAATCCCATGACGAAGTCCATCGTAATGTGCTCCCACTTCCACTCGGGAATGGGTAGCGGCTACAGTAATTCGACCGTCCTCTGGTGTGTAGCCTTCACTTGTTGGCATAACAAACACTTGGCCACAAAATGAGCTATCTTCCGCTTCATTCCGTGCTACAAATAATACTGTCGTAAGTACCGTTAATCTTAGTTCCTCCTAGATGAATAGAGTAAGTTAAACTGTGTGCTTCCGCCATCAACTCCTGCTGTAGCTCTCCATTAGGAAGATAAATACGATCACCACATCGTATTGTCCCATCAGGATGAATCCTCAGTCACGTCTGCTCTCATGCTTCAGTCCTCTCTCTAAGCCGTTAGCATTCGTTGGCAATGCCGCCTTGATCTTCTCTTCTAGCGACGATTGTACTTGGAGATTGGCTAATACGCCATCCGCTCCAGGCAATACTACCTCAATCTAAGCTGCTGCAAGTCTCTAATCAACTCTCTCTGTATGGCAAGAAATGAGGCATAAGCTTACGGCTTAATGCATCTCCCACAACATTAGTCTTGTCCGGATGATAATGTTGCTCGATCTCATAATCTTTCCTCAACTCCAACCAACATCGTTGTCGTATATTCAACTCTTTTTGTGTGAACACATACTTGAGGCTCTTATGATCAGTGTAGATGTCTACCTTCTCGTCGTACAAGTAGCGTCTCTATAACTTCAAAAGTAAAGATAACCGCTGCGAGCTCTAGATCGTGGGTTGGGTAATTTTTCTCGTGCACCCTCAACTGTCTTAATGCATATGCTACTACATGACCATGCTGCATTAATACGCAACCTAATCCCTTCTCAAATGTATCGTTGTAGATCATGAATCCTTCCGGGCCCAATTATAGTGTCAAGATAGGTGTCGTGGTCAAGCGCTTCTTCAATTCGTCAAAAGAGGCTTGACACTCGCCTGTCCATACAAATTCTTGATCCTTGAAAGTTAGTCGAGTCATAGGCCTCGCTATTTGATAGAAATCTTCTATGAACCTTCGGTAATAGCTCACAAGTCCAAGAAAACTTATCACCTCGGAAGCTTATATGGGAGCGGGCTATGCCTTGATTGCTGTGATCTTCTCTGGATCTATGGATATGCCGTGTCCAGTGACAATATGTCCAAAAAAGAATACCTCATTGAGAAAGAAACCACACTTGCTAAACTTCATGAAAAGTCTCTCATCCCTCAAGGTCCTCAAAACAATCTGTGATGCTGCTCATCCTCCTCTTAGCTCTTCGAGTATATCAAGATATCATCTATAAAGACGACTACAAATTTGTCCAAGTATTGCTGAAAGATCTTGTTCATTAAGTTCATGAAGACTATGGGAGCATTGGTCAAACTGAAAGGCATGACCATGAACTCGTAGTGTTCATACCTCGATCGAAATGCCGTCTTCAGAATATCTTCCTTCCGAACCTTCAGTTGGTGATAGCCCGATCGTAAGTCGATCTTAGAGAATACTTTTGCTTCCCTCAGTTGATCGAATAGATCGTCTATACGTGGCAAAGGGTACTTGTTCTTCACCATAATTGCATCTAAAGCTCTATAGTCGATACACATGCGCACTGTCCCATCTTTCTTAGACACAAAGAGAACGGGTGCTCCCCAAGGTGATGCACTGGCACCAATAAAGCCTTTCTCCAATAAGTCGTCTATCTGCATCTTTATCTCTACCAACTCCTTGGGTGCTAGTCGATAAACTCGAGATGAAATAGGCTTGGCTCCCGGAATAAGCTCAATAGAAAACTCGATGTCTCGGTCGGGTGGCAGTCCTGGCAAATCCTCGTGGAATATATTTTCGAACTTAGAGAGGATAGGGTGCTGAGAGGTATCTTGTATCATTATGTGAGTCCGTAATGTGGGTGTATCACAACTCACTCCTTCTTCCTTAGCGAACTCGAACTCCATCACATTCGGTGGTCTAAAGACGATACTGCTCCTATGGCAGTCTATAAGGGAAAAATGTTGGCTCAACCAGTCCATTTCGAGAACCACATCGAATGTCGACATAAGGAATACAAAAAGTTGTGCTTTCATCTCTCTACCATAAATCACTACAGGACAAAATCTACAAACACCACTAATAGGTATAACTCCACCTCCAATGAGGATTCTAATATTCTTAGATAAGGGTATGATGGGAATATTGTGTCTAGTGGCAAAACTAGTGGCTATGAATGAATGAGTGGCTCCTATGTTAAACAAAGTAATGGCAGGAAATGAAGCAACTAAAACCATACCTGCTATGACCTCTGCCTCTGCCTCTATATCCTCAACAGCAAGAAAGAATGCCTTCCCATAATTCTGTCCAGGGTCCTGAGATCTGGCCTTTTCGAACTGTGCTGACTGGGATGGTAATGGTGGGCGAGGTACACCTACTGCTGGCTGGGGTACTGAAAGTGCTGGGGCTGTCGGTCTCGAGTTCTGCTGGGCATAAACTAAGGACCGCTCCTGCGAACAATTATTTATCTTGTGTTGCCCTGACCCGCATCTCATGCATGCTCTAAGTCGAGTTCGACAGTCCTTCATGAGGTGTCCCTGTTTCTCATAATAGTTGTAGGTGGGCTTCTGATAAGGTGTGGGCCTCTGATGGAACTGTTCTGGGGGCCTCCTGATAAGTCCACCCTGAGTAGCTCGGGCTGGTGTCACTGCTGGTGTATAACATATCGATGTTTGCTACTGTTCTTTGCAAAGAATCTCCTGAGCACGAGCTTCCTCCAAGACAGCCGAATGGGACACTCGAGACTAGATAGACTATAAGACTTGAGCTCTGGTGCAATCCCTTGATGAAATCTCTTTACCTTCTCTAACTCGGTCGTGATTAGTCCCGCACCAAATCTACTCAGGCAATTGAACTCTGAGTCATACTCATCAAATGTCATGTTCCTTGTTTCAGATGAAGGAACTGGTCGTATAGATCGTCTCGAACAGGGATGGAGAAGAATCTCTCGTAGAATAAATCATAGAACTGCTTCCAGGTGATCCCAGTACCTAGTTGTCTTTCTTCTGCCCTCCACCAGTGGTGGGCATTATCCTCTAATAGTAGGTCTACTGTTGTCATCTAATCTCGAGCTAGTAACTGGGATGCCTTCAGTAACTTATCTGTGCTAATAAGCCACTGAGACACATCTAGCGGCTTCTCCGTTCCCCTGAAGGCCTTGGGGTTCATGTCTGTGTAGTTCTTAATAGAGCCTTCATAAGGATGTAGAGCCGGTACTAGTGCAGGTGCTGGTACTGGTGTTGGAGATATAGGTAAGAGTCTAGACAATGTTGCCATCATAGTCTGTTATATCAGCTCTGTCTGCTGCCACTGAGCCTGTATCATGACATACATGAACTGGGAAGTACGGCTTCTATCAGTCGGTAGTGGAGGCATCTGTGGTCCCGACTGTGGTAGAAACTGCTGAGGGAATAGTGGTGGAGGTGGTAGTGGTATACTCCCTTCTGGTGGCACGGTATTGGTTTGTCCAACCTGGCTGACTAGAGGAGCTGTAATCTCTAAGCGCACAGGTGTCGGAGTCGTAGTAGGCTGCAACTGTCCTGGCTGGTACGATGTCACTGGAGTCATTGGAGGATTATGTCCCTCCGGGGTAGCATCTTCACCAGATATGAGGGCCAAGGCAGAAGATCATATGCTTCTTAGATTCATACTGTTGGCACGAAGAAAATAGGATGATCTTAGGAAACGTTAGATATAAGGCAGTTCAAGTAATCAAAGAAAATTAGAAAAGATTGGAAGTTAAAGGAGGTAGTAGTTCTGTATGAGACACTATATTCCTATCTGGCTTGTTGGGCACAGTCATGTAACCTAATAATAATTTCGGACCTGCATGAGACACCACAAAAATATGTAACGCTCCAGTCCCAAAATACTTAGGACCAAGTACGTAGACATGCCTGTAACACCCAGTTTTCCAAATGAGGATAATTTTGAAATTTTGTAATTTTAGTCTTTTAATAATGATATTTAAATCATGATATAATTTTTGGTGATTTTTAATCATTTAAAACTATTTTAAATCATGACTTATGATTTTGGTGTTTTGATAGTGTAACCTTGGAGACTGCTTAACCTAGAGCCTAGCCATGTGATTAGGGTGTTCATTTATCATTTCCAGTTCGAGGGTACTTTTGTCATTTTGAATTTAATTGAATTTAAATATATATTATTTGGAATTTAATGTATTATTAAGAATGGTGTGATTTTAATATTATTTAATTGATTGTCATGTTTTGTGATTAGCCTAACTTGGTTTGGACCTAACCTAGATTAGTCATAGCTAGTCTTAGCTAACCATGGTTAGTGATAGTTAGTATTATTTAGATTTATTATAATTAATGTGATTTTTAGTGATTTTTAGTATAATTGATTTTGGTCCTATAGTTGACTTTGACTAGTGTTGACTAGGAGACTAACCTAGAGACTAACCGAGGTCATGACTACTTGGTTAGGTTAAGTAACCTTAGCATGACCTAAGTTAGTGATGATTAACTCATTAGAACTTATTTGGAGAGATTAGGAATTGATTAGGCTAGAATGGCTTGTGACTTCATAAGTCATGACTAATGACTTAAGCCTTAGAAGCCCATAGGCCCACACCATGGAACCCTAGCCCTATTCCAATAGCCCATGGCTGGCCACATGATCCCCCCTCTCTATTTAATGTTCCTCAAAGTTAGGGCTAGCCTCCATTAGAAATTTTGCAAAGTTTTAGAAAGAGGTAAGTCTCCATCTTCATTAAATCCTATAAAATCCATTACAACTCCTTTTTCCCCCAAACCAATTGCAATAGGTTCTAATTTTATTCCTCTTGCTGCTATTATTGAGTAATTTTAGAGTTTGGGCAAATTGGAGGAGTTTGGATATTAAGAGGAACACCTCTCTTTAGAGCTTTTTGGGGATTTTGATACATAGAGGTAACTTTCAATCTACACCATGAAATCCTAATTTTCTTACATATTTGGAAAGCCCTAGGTCTACCCTAACAGTAGGTATGCCTACCTAGGTTTTGTGTCCATTTCGTGTCCTAAATGGACATGTATCAGTCCCTCTCTCTAAGTGTTTGATGAAATGCTCCAATGGGCATTTCGATCTAATTTCTAGAAACTAAATGAATAGGAAATTAGTATTTGATGTTGCTTATGCATTTCTTTTGGTCTGGGGGTGTCTTTGTGTCGTGTCGTGTCGGATTCGATACTTGTACACGCGGGTGCGTGTGCGCGCGCGAGGCAGTGCGTGCGCGCGCGCGAGGCAGTGCGCGCGCGCGAGGCAGTGCGCGTGTCCTGCCACTCAGGGGCTTTTGCTCTTCGGACATAGCACAAGGACACGTGAAACTTGACACACACTAGGGGGCAATGACAGACACCACGTGTGTCAAGTCTCACGTGTCCCCGTGTCGTGTCGAGTGAGCACGAGGCTCTGCACTGGTCGGGACTGACAGGTACTGTCGATTTTTATTGTCACTGATACGCGGTTGTAAGTCGGACACGTGGACACTTGGACTCAGTACAGAAACCTTGACACAATGACCTACCTAGACGAACGTAGTATGGTGAGCACGAGTACTGGTTTGGACTGTGTCGTGTGCATGACACGCGTGCACACGTGCACGATACAGTGCACTGAACAGTGCCTGTGTGCACTGTTTTGTGTCTTGAATTGTTTGGACACGTTTGTGTCCTCTTGTTTGGACAGAAACACTTTGTATCACACATATACACTCTATATTTTAGTTACCAACCATGAGATTTGCATTTTAGTTTAATTTGATTCCATTTTTCTGTTTTACCAAAAGAAAACTGATACATATATTTTTCTGTTAGTTTCCAATTTTTTAAATATGAGTTTTGTTAGTTGTTTTGATTAAGTTAAGTGCTATTAATTACATATCTAAGTCCATGACATGGTTCTTCTATTAGTTATCTACTTGTGTGCAAGATTTGGGTTGAATTGGTTATGAGTTGATTTCGAATTGAGGGTGTTATGAGGTATTGACTATTTTTATAAAAACTGAGATTTGAACTCTGAAATTGCATGATATTATGAACTCAAGTCTAAGCTAGGTTGAACCTGAGATTAAAGGTGGTTTAATGATTTGATTTCCCTTTCTTTCTCATTGATTTCATGTTGAAATCCGAGTTTGTAGTTAAATTGATTTCCTTCTTATAACCTGTCACTTTACTGCTATATATGAACATTGTTTACTGATTTTTCCTCATGACATGTCTAACACACAGTTTTCTATTTTCCCTAAAACTCTCCTCACACCCACTGTTCCTACATGATACACACACAAGTGTCTCATGTCTCATACTCACTTGACACCTCACTGAACACAGGCCCTGTTATCTTGACACTGACACACACATGTATCACTCACACCCTAAATTCTGTACATACACATGTATTCCCTGATTTCTTTTGACACTACACACATTGAACCCTCATGTATCACACAATGTTAACCCCTCACTGTTATTTTCCAGACCTCACACTGATTTTCTATGCCACAGTTCATTGTCACATACTCTAGTCTCCATTCACACACATACACAAGTACACCACAACATTCCCTTCATATCCCTATATATATGTGTACATACATATATACATGTATGTATATGTGAGATGTAATATATATCCTATATATATTATATAATGTGTGTCCTATCATATATTATATATAAATATGGTTGTATGTGTGATATATACATATAGTTAGCCTATATGTTATGTATTCCTATTAGCTTATATAAATAAGTAAATATGTGTATTCCTATATAGATTATATTAATATAGTAATATGTGTATTATTTTGTATATAGATATTGACTTGTGTAGGTGATTTATAGGTTGGTTAGGCATGGTATTGTCTAATAGCCTATGGCCTAGTCTATTAGCCTATGGGTGTATCTGTGTGTCAATTTAGAGCCTAGATTAGACTTGTGTAGTCTTATTAGAACCTAGAATGCCTTGTTAGGCCTAGAACAGACTAATTAGACTTGTTAGACCTAGTTTGACCATAGTTGACCTAGTTTGACTTCTAGGGTTGACCATAGTTGACCAAGAGTTGACTTTGGCCTAGATTGACCTAGATTCATTTAGAATGTATTAAATTGCATCTTGTTATCATTTTAGACTTGTTGTGACTTGTGCTGTTCTGATTAGGAGCCCGACACCTCTCCTCGGACAGTACATTTTATCCGGACACTCAGATACAGGCGAGTACATTCTCTGATCATTTCATATCCTACTTAGAATTATTTTCCTGTATTAAATTACTTTACTTGATACTGTCACGTTGGTCACACGGATTAGTACTATATGGATCCCTTCTTGAGATGTTATCCCTTCAGGGAGCATCGGGTACTACATGTTCTGTGCGTTTCACTTACATGGCATATCACTATGCTTCATTTGGTTCTTTGATCACTTGTGACATATACTCTTATGATCACAAAGTCGTCTTTGAATCCTTATCCCATTTATTGGATTTCCTAGAATCCCTATTTATGGGACTACTATGTACCACCCTTCGGGGGCCGTTACATAGAATCATAACATAACCTGGTTGGATCCTTGTATACTGATTGGGGGTACGGGGGAGTATAAATAGCCATGTGAATAATTTCAAAGTAGAATAGCCATGTACGCCTCTTTAGTATAGCCATGTACAAATCAAGCCGCTCACATATCGACTTTGTACTCTAAATCACTAGCCACTGTTAGTCTCTATTTATAGTAGATATTTCTATTACAACTCTCTTTCTGTTTACATACTGCATTTCCTTCAGTATCTATATCTTACTTTACTGCATGATTATATTTTCTAACCTGCTATGAACTGTTGAGATGTATTGTGCTCTCTCCTGTCCTGACTGGACCTGTTAAAAATATTATAGAGGATGAGAAGGAGGCCTGTGTGGATACCTTCTGCAGGACAGCTCTAGCGGATGACTTTACCCTACTGCCTAGACTAGCTTAGTTAGGCTTATATATTTCTGTCTTTGAGATTTAGGTTGTATATATTCTTTTATATTCAGTAGCTGAGACCTTGTACTCTGGATATCTGCTGAGATGTTATCTTAGACTATTTTATTATCTGTATTTCCTTGAGTTCTATATCATATCGTGCTTCTTCTTCCTTAGTTGTGATTGAGTTTACTTCTATCATGTCACCCCCATTCGGGGAGTATAAACTGCTTATTATATTATTGTTAGATGTTGTGACCTAGGACAGCGTTCTACCGCCGACACTGCGGCGTAGGCTGGACGTTGTTATGTTCTTGTACCCTCACAGTGGGTGCGGGTCGTGACATATTTTTAGTGGTGGCCTATGCAGGTCGAGTTTATGTAGTGGTATTCGAACTAGAGTATCACTACAGCCTGTAGTAGGATTAGGATATATATTTTGAAGGTACTCAATCACAGTTAGGATTCCTTGAGAGATTCCTGGGACGACCCTTGAGAATCTTATTTAAACTTCAATTTGAATCATTTTCCTTGTTTTGTTGCTCTCACTCCTTGATTATTAAATTTGATTTTGTTGGATCATTGTTGATTTTGATTTTCCTATCGAGATGAATTTTTAAGGCCTGAGTTACGATATTTTCTGATAACACATATTGACGGAAATACAGGGATGGTAAAACGTCTACTTGATTATGGAACCTGTAGTTTATCGCAGCCATATTAGCTGGCGTGGCAAAAACATGGAGACCTGGCTTCGGATGTACGTATCTTGGTTATGAGATTTGGAATTTCTCGTAGCTATACTAGTCGGCATAGCGAGATTTCCAGACGACATGATTGTAGAGGTGCATACCCTAGTTATGGAATCTATCGTTTATCGCAGCCTTGCTTACTGGCATGGCAAGGACTCTGAGTAACATAATTTTGGACAGACGCATATGATTATCAGATTGTATCTTGAGAAGGTTTTAAACATATCATCTCTGTCGTACCATTTTGTTGTTATAAATTGTACACCATCATCAAATAACTTAGGAGTAGGAGTATGAGTAGGAGTAGCCTGTTATTATAACCTTGTGTAACTTCTTGCTATAAATTCTTCCTAATACAATGAATCGATGATTTTGCTAGACCTTAACTTAGATTTGATATTGTAACTCTGGTTTCAAAATGGTTCCTTCTTTTAAACAGACAAGCAGAACAGATTTTATCATTATTTCCTTCTTGCCATTATTTCTTGTATTACCTTAAAATATATATATAGTGGACACCGATACTTGCCTGACACGTATACATGCTACACTTGATTACCAACCTATCTGAATGCATATTAATATGTTTGATGTTAATTTCTCAAAATCCTAATATTTCTAATATAGTACAGTACCAGTGACTAGTTCTCGGTTTTCCAGATTAAATTCGTAAATTAAATATAATTTCATGTTAGTAGTTGTTTACATTACTGCACATATATGTTACTTACAGGGTTTCAAGTTCTAAAAAAATTGGTTGAGTTTTGTGTTGAATTTGTCAAATCTGAGACAGTGTACATATTAACCCTTTAAGTCTGAATTCTAAGTGATCAGTCAATTTGCAGTTTTCTTTAATAGTAATGTTTGAGCCGTATACATTGTTGTGTGTAGGTATGTAATGTTAGGTTTCATACTCTTACATGTTAGGTTGTGGAAAACATTGAGTTAGTTTTGATGTTCGAATTTATCCAAAATTTTGAAAACTGAATACATGTTAACATTTTTTTTTATTATCATTGCTTTCAAATATGTAGTTCAATTTCAGATTTAATATGTAATGTTGAACTAAACTGAAAGATCGAACCCTTTATTTCAAGTTTTAACCTATGTACACTTGACACTCTACACTAATGTTCACAACTGCCATGAAAACCTAACCCTTCATCGCTATGTTATGTTCATATAGCTATATAGATATATATAGTTCTGTAAACATGTTATTATGTATGTAGATGCATGATTAAGTCTCTACCTCTCTATACATATAGATATACTTATATATACGGTTTGCCATACATGTTATGAGTAAATAGCTTGTGCCTTCTAGATTGCTTAACCAATATGCCATGAATAGTGTAACTTGATAGCTATAGTTGAGACCCAAATCCTCCTATACACTTTCATGTATATTTCACACGAACCACATAACATTTACCTAATACGAGCTTTTCCCTCTCTAACACACTCTCTATATATACATATTGTGATTGGATTCCATGCAATTGACTTTCATTCCTTAACTTTTGATTTTAATTTTCTTGAATAGTATCCCTTAATAGACAATTGGTAGTTATTTTTATTATATTTTATTTTTGATAAGTACCAGTTTTCATATAGGAGGGTAGACTGCCTTACAGTCTTGATGATTGTTATTTCTGTATCTTTTCTTAGCATCCTAGATTGCTTGTGTGTTTCGATACCCTATGACTGTTTTGGTTAGCATGACTAGTATACCTAGATGAGACTTCACTACCACCGTATGCCATGACCCTGTATGCCGTCCTTTTTAATTGTATGTTTTATTTAAGTTCTGAGACTTGATTATGGGGGTTTGACCTAGAAGGAGTAGGAATATTTTAATTTCGAGGACGAAATTTTTATAAGGTAGGTAGGATTGTAACACCCAATTTTCCAAATGAGGATAATTTTGAAATTTTGAAATTTTAGTCTTTTAATAATGATATTTAAATCATGATATAATTTTTGGTGATTTTTAATCATTTAAAACTATTTTAAATCATGACTTATGATTTTGGTGTTTTGATAGTGTAACCTTGGAGACTGCTTAACCTAGAGCCTAGCCATGTGATTAGGGTGTTCATTTATCATTTCCAGTTCGAGGGTACTTTTGTTATTTTGAATTTAATTGAATTTAAATATATATTATTTGGAATTTAATGTATTATTAAGAATGGTGTGATTTTAATATTATTTAATTGATTGCAATATTTTGTGATTAGCCTAACTTGGTTTGGACCTAACTTAGATTAGTCATAGCTAGTCTTAGCTAACCATGGTTAGTGATAGTTAGTATTATTTAGATTTATTATAATTAATGTGATTTTTAGTATAATTGATTTTGGTCCTATAGTTAACTTTGACTAGTGTTGACTAGGAGACTAACCTAGAGACGAACCTAGGTCATGACTACTTGGTTAGGTTAAGTAACCTTAGCTTGACCTAAGTTAGTGATGATTAACTTATTAGAACTTATTTGGAGAGATTAGGAATTGATTAGCCTAGAATGGCTTGTGACATCATAAGTCATGACTAATGACTTAAGCCTTAGAAGCCCATAGGCCCACACCATGGAACCCTAGCCCTATTCCAACAGCCCATGGCTGGCCACATGATCCCCCCTCTCTATTTAATGTTCCTCAAAGTTAGGGTTAGCCTCCATTAGGAATTTTGTAAAGTTTTAGAAAGACGTAAGTCTCCATCTTCATTAAATCCTATAAAATCCATTACAACTCCTTTTTTCCCCAAACCAATTGCAATAGGTTCTAATTTTATTCCTCTTGCTGCTGTTATTGAGTAATTTCAGAGTTTGGGCAAATTGGAGGAGTTTGGATATCAAGAGGAACACCTCTCTTTAGAGCTTTTTGGGGATTTTGATACATAGAGGTAACTTTCAATCTACACCATGAAATCCTGATTTTCTTGCATATTTGGAAAGCCCTAGGTCTACTCTAATAGTAGGTATGCCTAGACCTAGGTTTTGTGTCCATTTTGTGTCCTAAATGGACATGTATCAGTCCCTCTCTCTAAGTGTTTGATGAAATGCCCCAATGGGCATTTCGATCTAATTTCTAGAAACTAAATGAATAGGAAATTAGTATTTGATGTTGCTTATGCATTTCTTTTGGTCTGGGGGTGTCTTTGTGTTGTGTCGTGTCGGATTCGATACTTGCACACGCGGGTGGGTGTGCGCGCGCGAGGCAGTGCGCGTGTCCTGCCACTCGAGGGCTTTTGCTCTTCGGACACAGCACAAGGACACGCGAAACTCGACACACACTAGGGGGCAATGACTGACACCATGTGTGTCAAGTCTCATGTGTCCCCGTGTCGTGTCGAGTGAGCACGAGGCTCTGCACTGGTCGGGACTGACAGGTACAGTCGATTTTTATTGTCACTGATACGCGGTTGTAAGTCGGACACATGGACACTTGGACTCAGTGCAGACACCTTGACACGATGACCTATCCTAGACGAACCTAGGGTGGTGAGCACGAATCTTGGTTTGGACTGTGTCGTGTGCACGACAAGCGTGCACACGTATACGATGTGGTGCACTAAACAGTGCCTGTGTGCACTATTTTGTGCCTTGAATTGTTTGGACACGTTTGTGTCCTCTTGTTTGGACACAAACACATTGTATCACACATATACACTCTATATTTTAGTTACCAACCATGAGATTTGCATTTTAGTTTGATTTGATTCCATTTTCCTGTTTTACCAAAAGAAAACTGATATATGTATTTTTCTGTTAGTTTCCAGTTTTTTAAATATGAGTTTTGTCAGTTGTTTTGATTAAGTTAAGTTCTGTTAATTAAATATCTAAGTCCCTGACATGGTTCTCCTATTAGTTATCTACTTGTGTGCAATATTTGGGTTGAATTGGTTATGAGTTGATTTCGAATTGAGGGTGTTATGAGGTATTGACTGTTTTTATAAAAACTGAGATTTGAACTCTGAAATTGCATGATATTATGAACTCAAATCTGAGCTAGGTTGAACCTGAGATTAATGGGGGTTTAATGATTTGATTTCCTTTTCTTTCTCATTGATTTCATGGTGAAATCTGAGTTTGTAGTTAAATTGATTTCCTTCTTATAACCTGTCACTTTACTGCTATATATGAACATTGTTCACTGATTTTTCCTCATGACATGTCTAACACACAGTTTCCTGTTTTCCCTAAAACTCTCCTCACACCTATTGTTCCTACATGATACACACACAAGTGTCTCATGTCTCACACTCACTTGACACCTCACTGAACACAGGCCCTGTTATCTTGACACTGACACACACATGTATCACTCACACCCTAAATTCTGTACACACACATGTATTCCCTGATTTCCTTTGACACTACACACATTGAACCCTCATGTATCACACAATGTTAACCCCTCACTGTTATATTACAGACCTCACACTGATTTGCCATGCCACAGTTCATTGTCACACACTCTAGTCTCCATTCACACACATACACAAGTACACCACAACATTCCCTTCCTATCGCTATATATATGTGTACATACATATATACATGTATATATATGTGAGATGTAATATATATCCTATATATATTATATAATGTGTGTCCTATCATATATTATATATAAATATGGTTGTATGTGTGATATATACATATAGTTAGCCTATATGTTATGTATTCCTATTAGCTTATATAAATAGGTCAATATGTGTATTCCTATATAGATTATATTAATATAGTAATATGTATGTTATTTTGTATATAGATATTGACTTGTGTAGGTGATTTGTAGGTTGGTTAGGCATGGTATTATCTAATAGCCTATGGCCTAGTCTTTTAGCCTATGGGTGTATCTGTGTGTCAGTTTAGAGCCTAGATTAGACTTGTGTAGTCTTGTTAAAACCTAGAATGCCTTGTTACGCCTAGAACAGACTAATTAAACTTGTTAGACCTAGTTTGACCATAGTTGACCTAGTTTGACTTTTAGGGTTGACCAGAGTTGACCAAGAGTTGATTTTGGCCTAGATTGACCTAGATTCATTTAGAATGCATTAAATTGCATATTGTTATCATTTTAGACTTGTTGTGACTTGTGCTGTTCTGATTAGGAGCCAGATACCTCTCCTCGGACAGTATATTTCATCCGGATATTCAGATACAGGCGAGTACATTCTCTGATCAATTCATATCCTGCTTAGAATTATTTTTCTGCATTAAATTACTTTACTTGATACTGTCACGTTGGTCACACGGATTAGTACTATATGGATCCCTTCTTGAGATGTTATTCCTTCAGGGAGCATTGGTACTACATGTTCTGTGTGTTTCACTTACATGGCGTATCACTATGTTTCATTTGGTTCTTTGATCACTTGTGACATATACTCTTATGATCACAAAGTCTTCTTTGAATCCTTATTCCATTTATTGGATTTTCCAGAATCCCCATTTACGGGACTACTATGTACCACCCTTCGGGGGCCGTTACATAGAATCATAACATAACCTGGTTGGATCCTTGTGTACTGATTGGGGGTACGGAGGAGTATAAATAGCCATGTGAACAAATCCAAAGTAGAATAGCCATGTACGCCTCTTTAGTATAGCCATGTGCAAATCAAGCCATTCACATGTCGACTTTGTACTTTAAATCACTAGCCACTGTTAGTCTCTATTTATAGTAGATATTTCTATTACAACTCTCTTTCTGTTTACATACTGCATTTTCTTTAGTATCTATATCTTACTTTACTGTATGATTATATTTTCTAACCTGCTATGAACTGTTGAGATGTATTGTGCTCGCTCCTGTCCTGACTGGACCTGTTGAAAATATTACAGAGGACGAGGAGGAGGCCTATGTGGATACCTTCTGCAGGACAGCTCTAGCGGACGACTTTACCCTACTGCCTAGACTAGCTTAGTTAGGCTTATCTTACTTATGTTGTCTTGAGACTAGTAGTTAGACTATATTTCTGTCTTTGAGATTTGGGTTGTATATATTCTTTTATATTCAGTAGCTGAGACCTTGTACTCTGGATATCTGCTGAGATGTTATCTTAGACTATTTTATCATCTGTATTTCCTTGAGTTCTATATCATATCGTGCTTCTTCTTCCTTAGATGTGATTGAGTTTACTTCTATCATGTCACCCCCCATTCGGGGAGTATAAACTGCTTAGTATATTATTGTTAGATGTTGTGACCTAGGACAACGTTCTACCGCCGACACTGCGGCATAGGCTGGGCGTTGTTACGTTCTTGTACCCTCACAGTGGGTGCGGGTCGTATCACGACCCGCATCCTGAAGAGGGGCACGAGCACGTGGTTACGTCCAGCCTACGCCGCAGAATCGACGGTAGAACGCTGTATATAGGGTCTATAAATACTACGACTAAACAGATAAATGTACCTGTACAGTATATACACTCCGAACGGAGGAACATAGCAATACAGTCTCAATCACTTATATGAAAACTAAGGTAGATAGCATAGAAAAGAGATATGATAGATAAAGTAAGAAACGAGTCCAGAAATATCCACAAGTCACAGCTAACACAAAATCTAGAGTCTCAGAATAATAATAAGTATAAAGATACTACAACAGAAATGAACTAGCTGGCTCGCAGGCCAGGCAAACCTACTAAACTAGGCTACTCGGGATGAGCAAAGTCTAGTGGCTCTACCACTAAGCCCCTGTCTAGGTCAAGTCCATCAGACTCTATCCCATAGTAAGTCGGGCAATCAACCTCTAAATCATCTGTAAAATTTATCAACGGTATCCTGTCAGGAAAATGAGCAAGTACAAACACCAACAGCAGTTCCAAGTGAATTGAGAAATACTATAAGAGACAGTAATAATAAAATACAAGACAAAGAATATAGGCGACTTGGGGACCATTTGAAAGCCGAGTTACAATCCTTAAACCAAACAAGGACCGGGGTTGTAACCCTTCTTCCAAACAGAACCTAGTCCCAACATCATGGTACAGTATAAAAGGCAGGTAGAGCATAAGAGAAATGAATCATAGCATGGTGAAAGTACAGTAAGTAAAGGTGATCTGGAATGTAAGATATGACAACAAATAAATAAAAAGTGATTTGAACTATTAGGGCGAAATGTGATCGGCTAGGGAATCACGGAAAAAAAAAGTTATCCACTTGGCCCGACAATCACACGAAAAGAAACCTCTAGAGAGGGTCATGCCGGCCAACCTGGATAACCGGCACGGGGTATCTGCTACACCCTACGTGAGGTGAGGGTGGCGCTAGCAATATATAGTAACACACGGAGGCTTTGATCACATAACCCCAAATAATTCCCCTCTATTCCCCGAATAGTATCACGGATCCGGACATGGTACGTCATGACACGGGGTTCCGTAAGAGGGTAGCAAGTCCCCTTAGGAATCGATGTCTATACAAGTACGGGAACACGGAAATATCTCATACCCATATACCAAGAAAGTCCAGGAATAACATCTCATGACAGGATCCGATGTATACTAGTCCGTGAACCGTCGTGTCGGAAATCAAGTAAAATACTACGACTGAATCGGATATAGTAGATATCAAGACAATGAAAACTATCAGTGAATGTACTTGCCTGTGGTCCTGAGCTGATAGAGTGAACAGACGCACAGAGTGATCACAGACCTAAAATAAGATACTATGAGTCAAACAGGGCTAAATACTGAAAAAGGAAGCTAATACAAGCCATGAATGCAAGTCTAAGTCAATACTAGGTCAATCTAGGTCAAACTGAGTCATACTAGGCCATACTGGTTCATACTAGGTCATACTAGGTCACTGGGAGTCATTCCAAGTCAAACTAGGTCAATCGGGATCAACGGTTGACTTACAGTTGACTTTTGGTCAAAAAGTCAACTTTGGTCAACTCTGGTCAACCCTAGGTCAAACTAGTCTGATGTTGACTAACTGTTGACTTTCAGTCAACTGGTCAACTCTGGGTCGGTTTCGGTCAAATCGGGTCGCTTAAAGGCTAAGTTTGACTCTCGATTGACTTTTGTTGACTTTTGGTCAAAAAGGTCAACCGACGTCAAAACTAGTCTTTGAGTACCATATTTGATCATTACCAACCACGGAAATCAAGTTCTAACACCATCTTGGGCTTCTAACACTAATATCCTATTTCTAGGCAAAACTAGCATTTACCCTTCTAAGGTAAATCCCGATACCTTGCCAAAAACCAATGAAACCTTACAAATACCCATGACACTAGCCTAGGCTCCTTAGGGTAGCTAGATATCAACCTATCTAAGGTTTACCTACCAAGAAATTTGGGTATCGTAAGCATCTAGACCATCTTACGACACATGCTAACCCTTTACCCATTACCTTACCTATATCATGAATTTACCCTTCTCATTACCCCACTCACCAACACCACTCACCCTCACATGATACCACACTCTAATAGGCCTCTCTATAGGTTTCCTAATAGGTTTCCTACTAGTTTGGAGATAGGCTATACTATAGGATACTAAACTACTCTCAAAACATCTCACAAAACACTCACACACATCTCACAACACACCCACACACACATGTAAATAAAAGGACAGATTTTTGGACAAGTGGGGACTGATTTTTAGTGGGTTTGTGGACTGTCATTTGGGTATGAAAAGTGGACTGATTTGGGGCATACACCAAGGATAATATGTGGACTACATGGACTAATTTTGGATGGGTTTTAAGGGGTTTATTGGACTAATTTGGTGGGGGCAATGTAGGGGCTGTTTTGAGGGTAAAATGGGGCTGTCATGGGGCTGTTATTTGCTCTCCTAGCTGCTGAATTCAGCAGCACTCTCTCCCCCTCTTGGCTCTACAACACCCCACACAACTCCCCTCTATCACTCTCTCACAACACTCACAAACACCACCACTACTAACACCAACACTTCACCAACACCAACATTTCACCAACACCAACACTTCACTCACTAGGCCGACCATGGCTGCCCCCTTTTCCAACCACAAACACACACAAACACATCACAAAATACTCCCCAATATATATATATAAGCCATATATATATATACATCTATATATATATAAATATATATATTTTTTATATATATAACCACATATATATAAACAAAAGAAAGAATGAATATGATACATTTAAATACATGAATAAACTCATTCTAAAATGTGCAAAAATTTGGAATATATGGAAGAACAACACATAAATAATTTTAGAACAATATTCATGTGTCCAAAAGAGGGTTTCTCCTATTGGGATACAAACCTACATGTTGGACACTCCTAGAAATGTCCAAAGGACACAAAAATAGTCTCTAATGGGGACACAACCATGAGAATCATCCTAATGGGTTTCCTATCCAATCTATATGAGAAAAGAAACAAGTTTGGAGAAGGAATCACCTTGATTTGGAGAAGGATCAATGGGAGCTTCAAAAGTGGAAAGAGCCCTTTGGAGAAGAAGAAGAAAAAGTGGATGAGAAAGAATGGGAAAGTGATTTCTCTCTTCTACCTATCCTTACTCTAGTGGCCGGCCACAATGGGGGTTTTGTCCTATTTGGATAATTACAAGTTTGCCCTCCAATGGTTTAAATAGCTAATAAATAGGAAAGGGTTAAACCGGGGGTAGTTTAGTCAAATCGAAACCACTAATCTCTAACTAAATATTAACTAAAATAATTAGTCTAGTCTCTAACCAAAATATCTAACATGTGGGCCATGTCTAACTAGTGTGTGGGCCCGCTAAGGTCAAAATACCCCGGGTCCCCGAAACAAGTCAAAACAAGTCGGAAAGAGTTAAAATTCGAACCCGATTCAAATAACCCCAAAATAATACAAATAATAATTAAATAATTCAAAAATAATTTTTAAAGTGGAAAATTACCAAAATACCCCTGTTTGTGAAAACTGGGGGTGACAGGTCGTGACAATGCCAGCTGCACATATACGAAGAATACCCTAATATATAGAATCCTCGTACACATACATAAGCTGTATATATAATAATTTTCACAGGCAATAATATAATAATCTAATCTCATCACAGCTCAACACAGAAGATATAAGAGTCCAAAAATAAGTATATCAAGAAATAGCCGGGTGGACATATCCACTCCAAACAACTTTGAAAAATAGTCTCAAATGATCGGAGTCCAACCTCCACAAAATATAAAGAAAAGAGATATAAAAATGTCCACTAAATGTCTCAATGAATAAATAAACTAAAAATCAGTAGGAGATGCCTCGTTATTGACGTATGAAGAATCTAGTGCCGTTTCATACTCCTACGGGAAATCATCTAACCCTGGAGAGATAACCAGGTTCTCAGAGGGACGTAACAAGATACAAAAAAATATCGTGCCATATAAACTGTGATATATAATAAAAAAGAAAGGGTGCATGCAATAGGGTGCCTACCAGTTCTATAATGAAAATGTAGTTAAGAACAAACCTTCAACGCATGGGCACTCTGGATACAGAAAACTCGGTATGGTCCCTCCAGGATACCAGGGGCCTCAAAGCATAACATTCCTCGAATGTCAGAGGCCAGCAGGATCAGGAATAGGAGAGTGCATACGTGGCCCATACATTAAGGAAGTGTCCTCCCCGCCCAATGCCTACTAGGGCACATCAATGACTCATAGAAACCTCTAGTAACTGCCAAGTCCACTAGCATGCAATTCTATTGGCAGTTACTCCTAACCGTCGTACGCCTCAAACGTATCGGTGGCCAGACGACTATGTGAGTACGTATACTACATGTGACTCACAACTCATGATGATCATGTGTCAAAGCCGTATGAGGTATACCAATACCTCATCGCAACTAGGTGGTCACTAGGCTAAGTCAATAAAAGAGAATAAAACCAAAAGCAGTCAAACGACCGATGGAGTCGCTTGCACCCAAGTGTGACTTGGACGCAGAGTGATATAATACTAACAATAGATAAGTAATGTTGAATATAAAATTGAAAATAAGAATAAGTGAATCACAGAGTAAGGTGACAAGATATCTTGCCTGGCGGTGCGGAAATGGCAATCCAATAATCAAGTACGTCGTCAGTAAAATCTCAAAGTCCACGAACGGCTCCGGATGTTGAAACAAACATCAAGAACATTCTCGGTGTAAAAGATATGTCTAAGAAACGCTTGTCCATAAGTCCAATTCTAGACACGGGCAAAATCTTAATTTTGGATCAAAATAATATCCACCGTTGGACCCGTTTTGTACCGAAATACGTGCCGATATCTATAGTCTCTAAATTCCTCAAAATAAATTTCTATGGGTCCAGTTTGAGGAGACGAACCAAACTGTATGTCCAAAGTTGGATTCCGGCTGGCCGTGTACAATTCCGTCAGTTGAATTGGGTCGCGGGCTCGCCAAATTGGCGTTCCGGTCGACCTTCTCAGAATTGGACCAAACTTGGCACACTGGACCAAAATTTTGATACGGTACTATTGGCACAAGTTTTGTATCAAACCGACGAACGTACACGAAGTTATGGCCGAGTTTACAAAAGGTCGATATGGGGGTATCTTGACGGATACGCACTGATTTCGTCGCGCACACGCAACAAAATCAAGTTCCGTCAGTTCCCACATGTCGGCAACATCCATACGCGCCTTTTAATACATATAGTGTACAACCACGTCCCCTTGTTTGTCGGAGTGCTCGCCGTATCAAGAAGAGTTTACTAAAATTCTCAGTTTTTAATACAGTTTTTCCTCTAACTTTAACCTTGAATAACTTCTTGAATAATAAATAAAACATAGATCTAACATGTGCGTTGTAATCTTATTTAAGTTGTGGTCGACTATTTTCTACAAGATTACTAAAAATCATAATACACAGATCGAAATCAGGCTTCCATGTTGAGGGTTTGACGGCCCTACAAATTCTATTTTTGGGACAGAATTTTCTCGACTTTGCGTCGAGTTCTCGGTCGACCTAAGAGCTTATAATTAAATCCTTTTGAAGGGGTTTAAAGAGGGTCATATAGGATACCTATAGAAATTTGTAGAAGTGAAAATGATCGAGTAAATTGGAAGATAATTAACTCAAAAATTGGTACCTGGGGTAGGCTGTGGGCGTACGGCTCTGCTTCGCGAGCGACTTCGGGGAAGATGTCCGATGATACGGCGGTCGTAGACTGCATGCGGGGGGTCGGGAACGATCACGGGTACGTTGGCATGACTCTAGAGTTGCTGCACGCGGGTTTGGAGAAGTGTCGATGGAAACATTGTGATGGAACCCCAAGCTCATTCGTTCGTATATATATGTGGAGTTTAAATCCTGTCACGACTCGCACCCGCTTTTCAGACGAGAGCTCATGAGCGAGCCAGCTACATATCGAGCGGACTCCAGCCCATCTTGAATACGTAAACGCAGTCTGGACTATGGTATCACATGCCTAATCATGGGAAGTTAAATTTATATCTCAATCCACAATAAAAATATGAAACATGAATGAACACTATGGGTCGTGGTCTGCAGTCCACTAGCATATTGTCCGATTAGACTCCAAAAATAATATGAGTCTATGAAACTAGGCTAACAAGCAGGATATATCATAAGAGCACGAGAAGATAATAAAGCAATATCACTAGCAAAATACCTGAATCATGCAGATGTAATCGACTACCACATGCTCAGCTAACTAACTCCATGCAACCAGCTACCTGAAGAGATCATCAGGTCCTCAGAGGACTAGCAAGATACATAAAATATGCCTATCTAACAGTTTATCATGCATAAAGAAATAAGTAGGAACGAGATAGAAACTGACAAGTACTATGAACACGGACACGAGAACAAGTAATCATAAATGATCAAGAAAACATGAACTATCTACGTGTGTTGAAATATCGGTTTTGACATGTGAACGGCTAAGGGATAAATCCGGCCAACTGTACGTGTCGTGTGCGGCTGCTATTATTCACGAAAGACCAATGGAATATTTTTGGGTAGTCTACATGTCTACTAAGATATTTTTCCGCCCAGCTACTACTCATGGAATCAGGTCACACGCATGGTAAATCACATGAACGACAATTAGGAAGTATAAACAAAATCCATGATACTAATCTCCGTGTGGCAAGCGTGTCAACATACAGAAGAGGCATGTAACCAAATCAATTCTGGAAAACTAAATGATAACATATAACTAAAGAAGAAATAATATAAGCATAAAATAAACTGTAGAGGGGGGCAAGGTATACTTATCTGGTGGTAGCACGAAGAACCAACAATATACCGTCAACTAGAAAGCCATAAAGTCCAAACCTCACAACTGTCTTCGAAAGCTGAAGTAGACATTACTAACGTTCTCAGAATAGTCAAATTAGCTAGAATTGTCTGCCCATAAGTCCAATTCTGGATACAGGGGCAAAACGGTTATTTCGGGCCAAAACGATGTCCGCCGTTGAACCCGCTTTGCACCGAAAAGCATGCAAGAGTCAATGGTATCTAAAGTCGTCAAACTACATGTTTACGGATTTTTTTATGATACGAATCCAACTGTATGTCCAATGTTGGATTCCGACCGGCCATGCACAAAATTGCCCGTTGAATCGGATCGCGGGGCCCGCGAAACGACAATCCGATCAACTGTCTCAGAATCGGACCAAACTTGGCATACAGGACCAGAAAAATGATATGTTTCTGTTGTGCAAGTTTTGTCTCGATCTGACGAACGTGAACAAAGTAATTAAAAAAATTGCACAAAGGACGATACGGTGAATTTCGATAGATACGTATCAAATTCGTCGCGCACACATGACCAATTTGAATTCCGTCAAAGCCCACACATCCACGAAGTCGATACGCACCTTTCGATATTTTCGATTCACGACCATGTCGCCCGGTTTGGCGGAATGCGAGTGTATCGGAGAAATTTTCTAGATTTTTAATTATTTTGAAAACTGCTTTTGTTGATTTTAGACATCGAATAATTTTGTACAAACTCGAGGAAATTGGGATCTATAAAATGTGTTTTACTGTAGTATATGTCTTTTATAAAGCTATTCAATTAGATCTTCGAAATCCCTAATATCCTAATAGTAAAGCCCCTTCCAAACTAGGGGTTGGGAATGAACTTATGTTCTGTTCTTGGACAGTTTATTGTCGATCTTTGGATCGAAGTACAAGACTTACGGTGCTACTAACTCAAAACTTATTTAATGGGATATAATCTTGGTTATACTGGCTTCCCAAAATAATTTACGGATCTTAAAACGATTCAATATCGAAAGTAAAAACTTACTGCGAAGTTGGGTCGTTGCTACTACATCTTGTTGCTGCTCGCCCGTACCTGTGCGCGCGCGCGACCTTTAGTCGCTGGCCGACGGCCGTGCACGGGTGGCGCACGATAGTGCTGCGTCTAGGGCGATGCTGAGATAGGGAAGGGTTTGGTTGTGGTAGGGTTTCCTCCCCCCTCTCTCTCGATATATACATGTACGCGAGTTTTTCCCTCGGGCTCAGCTTAGGTCGGACTGGGCTGGCTTGGTTGAGCTGGGATTTGGGTTTTGGGTTTTATTATTCTTTTTACTGATTATATCTATACACACACACACACACACACACACACACACACACACACACATATACATATATATATATATATATATATATTATATATATATATATTTTATACATATATATATATACATATATATATATATATATATATATATATATATATATATATATATATATATATATATATATATATATTTTGTATATATACATATATATATATATATAAAATATATATATATATATATATATATATATATATATATATATATATATATATATATATATATATATGCTTATATATGCTCTCCATAAAACCCAAATAAAATCTCAATAACATTTATTCCTAGTGTAGGGCCTACTTATATAAATATGAACACATATATTATAACATGTATTTGACAAAAATAATATACCCAATAATAATAAAGTAATATTATATAATAATAACCTCAATAATATTTAATAATAATAATAATTACTTGCAATATATATGTAATAGAGCTTTTAAGGTAAAATGCGTACACACAAAATATATCGACACGAACATCTTTGGCCACCCTACATGCCTACACGAGCTTGGGCTTGGTTCGGGTCCAGTCTAGACTAGTTTGGTATAACCAATTTCCTTAAAGTCAAAATATTAATAAATAACTAATTAAATTATTTATCGGGATTAACTCGTAACTTGGCCTGGTTTTCTTAGTTAGAACACACCTATGGCTCGGTATTTCCCTACCATGGCTAAACATTTGTTAAAGCACGCCACTGCACTATCCGTGCCAAGATTCCTAGTCGTCTTATACTTCAAAACTCTACCATGGCTAAAGTCATCTACCGTAATAATTAAGTAAATAATTATTTATAAAAATAAATATAAAAATTACCATTTAAATCAAATAAGTAATAAAAAAATATTTTAAAAATTTTCGGGAAGGGGAGCTACAAATCTATCCACCTTGAAAATAATTTTGACCTCGAAATTCTAATTCGTAACTATTCCTTGAAATTTAAAAAGGAAGTCTACTATTACCTTAATCTCTTTAAATTTTAATTCCTCAAAATAGTTTATATCCTCCTCCTAGCCATTTTGTAACTACATAACCTCGAGGACTTCTACCAACCTTTGGTCACACAACTCCCTCAAAGGTATGTCACTAAAACTTTATAATCTTTCATCTAGTTGCTAGAATTATTACCCATAGATATCTAATACATATGTCATCTATAATTTCCCCAAATCTATCAAACAACCAAAAATTTAATACCCAAGCAATATTATACTATAACTTAAGAATTCTTGGTAAATTTTAGTAGCACGATCGTTCGTCACCCCAAAATAGGAAGGGACGAGAATCAATGGTACGGGAAGGTAGGAGAGAATAATCGAGAACGAATTCAAAGACGGTAGAAAATTTTCTAAGAAAATTTTCAAGACAGAGTGGATTGAGATTTCTAAGGTTTAGTCATAGTCGCAGGCTCGTATCAGTACAGTTACGTAACCGATATGATATGCTCTGACCTGCATGGATCACCAAAAAAACTTGTTCCAACCTGCACCCGCTTTTCGGACGCGAGCTCGTGAGCAAGGCAGCTACGTATCGAGCGGACTCCAGCCCATCTCGAATACGTAAATGCTGTCTGGACTATGGTATCACGCGCCTAATCATAGGAAGTTAAATCTATATATCAATTCAGAATAAAAATATGAAACATGAATGAACACTATGGGTCATGGTCTGCAGCCCACTAGCATATTGTTCGCCTAGACTCCAAGAATAACATGAGTCTATGAAACTAGGCTAACAAGCAGGATATATCATAAGAGCATGAGAAGATAGTAAAGCAATATCACTAGCAAAATACCTGAATCATGTAGATGTAATCGACTACCACATGCTCAGCTAAATAACTCCGTGCAACCAGCTACATGAAGAGATCATCAGGTCCTCAGAGGACTAGCAAGATACATAAAATATGCCTATCTAACAGTTTATCATGCATAAAGAAATAACCAGGAACGTGACAGAAACTGATAAGTAATATGAACACGAACACGATAACAAGTACTCATAAATGATCAAGAAACACATGAACTATCTACATGTGTTGAAATATCGGTTTTGACATGTGAAAGGCTGAGGGGTAAATCCGGCCAACCGCACGTGTCGTATGCGGCTGCTATTATTCACGAAAGACCAATAGAATATTTTTGGGTAGTCCACATGTCTACTAAGATATTTTTCCGCCCAGCTAGTACTCATGGAATCAGGTCACACGCATGGTAAATCACATGAACGATAATCAGGAAGTATAAACAAAATCTATGATACTAATCTCCGTGTGGCAAGCGTGTCAACATGCATAAGAGGCATGTAACCAAATCAACTCTGGAAAACTAAATAATAACATATAACTAAAGGAAAAATAATAAAAGCATGAAATAAACTGTAGAGGGAGGCAAGGCATACTTGCCTGGTGGTAGCACGAAGAACCAACAATATACCGTCAACTGGTAAGCCATAAAGTCCACACCTTACAACTGCCTCTGAAAGTTGAAATAGATATTACCAACGTTCTCAGAATAGTCAAATTAGCTAGGATTACCTGTCCATAAGTCCAATTCTGGACATAGGGGCAAAACGGTCATTTTGGACCAAAACGATGTCAACCTTTGGACCCGCTTTGCACCGAAAAGCGTGCCAAAGTCAATGGTCTCTAAAGTCATCAAACTACATGTCTACAGATTTGTTTTGATGATACGAACCCAACCGTATGTCCAAAGTTGAATTTCGGCAGGCCGTACACAAAATCGCCCATTGAATCGAATCTCGGGGCCCGCAAAATGGCAATCCGATCAAATGTCTCAGAATCGGACCGAACTTGGCATACATGACAAGAAAAATGATACGGTCTAGTTGGCATAATTTTCAACTCGATCTGACGAACGTGAACAAAGTTATTAGAAAATTTGCACAGAGGCCTATACGGTGAATTTTGACGGATACGCATCAAATTTGTCGCACACACGCGACCAATTTGAATTCCATCCAAGCCCACACATCCGCGAAGTCGATACGCACCTTTTGATACATTTGGTTCGTGACCATGTCATCCGGTTTGGCAGAACACACGTCGTATCGGAGGAATTTTCTAAATTTTCAATTATTTTGAAAATTGTTTTTGTTGATTTTGGTCATCGAATAATTTTGTACTCACTCGATGAAATCGGGATCTATAAAATGGGTTTTACTGTCTTATATGTCTTCTATAAAGATATTCAATTAAATCTTCCAAATCCCTAATATCCTAACAGCAAAGCCCCTTCCAAACTTGGGGTTGGAAATGAACTTATGTTCTGTTCTTGGGCAGTTTATTGTCGATCTTTGGATCGAAGTACTGGACTTACGGTGCTACTAACCCAAAACTTATTTAATGGGATGTAATCTTGGTTATAATGGTTTTCCAAAATAATTTACGAATATTAAAATGATTCAGTATCGAAAGCAAAAACTTACTGCGAAGTTGGGTCGTTGCTACTACATCATGCTGCTGCTTGCCCGTGCCAGTGCACACGAGCGGCCTTCTGTCACCGGCCGACGGCCGTGCAGGGGTGGCACACGGCGATGCTACGTCTAGGGCGGCACCGAGATGGGGAAGGGTTTGGTTCTGGTAGGGTTTCCTCTCCCCCTCTCTTTCGATATATACATGTATGCGAGTTTTTCCCTCGGGCTCAGCTTAGGCGAGGTTGGGCTGGGCTGGCTTGGTTGAGCTGGGATTTAGGTTTTTATTATTCTTTATATATATATATATATATATATATATATATATATATATATATACTCTCCATAAAACCAAAATAAAATCTCAACAACATTTATTCCTAGTGTAGGGCCTACTTATAGAAAGATGAACCCATATATTATAATATTTATTTGACAAAAATAATATAATCAATAATAATAAAGTAATATTATATAATAATAACCTCAACAACATTTATTAATAATAATACTAATAATAATAATAATTACTTACAGTATATATGTAATACAGCTTTTAAGGTAAAATACGTACACACAAAATATATCGACACGAACATCTTTTGCCACCCTACATGCCTACATGGGCTTGGACTTGGTTCGGGTCCAGTCTAGACTAGTTTGGTATAACCAATTTCCTTAAAGTCAAAATATTAATAAATTACTAATTAAATCATTTATAGGGATTAACTCCCAACTTGGCCTGGTTTTCTTATTTAGAACACACCTATGGATCGGCATTCTCCTACCATGGCTAAACATTAGTTAAAGCAGGCCACTGCACTAACCGTGCCATGATTTCTAGTCGTCTTGTACTTCAAAACTCCACCATGGCTAAAGTCATCTACCGTAATAATTAACTAAATAATTATTTATAAAAATAAATATAAAAATCACCATTTAAATCAAATAAATAATAAAAAGATTTTAAAATTTTTTGGAAAGGGGAGCTACAAATCCTAATTCCCCTCGGGTTACATCCACAGTACTTACAGTCCGATGAGGATTAGTCGTATGGAAAAGGTCTGGATCACGAAGGAGTCAGCAAAGATTTGTTAAGATTAAATCGAGATTTAATTTAGATTCAGATCTCTATTCCTCTTCAATGTCGTTCATACGAGAACAAGAATGAGGGGGTGTCGAGTTTTATATATTACTATTCCTACGGGAACAGTAATATAAGCACTGTGTATATATACCTAGTTATATAAGCACATACTTATAATTACTAATATGCTATGCACAATTATACTTAATATGTAAGCACAATTATATAAGCACATACTTATAATTACTAATATGCACAATTATACTTAATATGTAAGCACAATTATATAAGCACATACTTATAATTACTAATATGTTATGCACAATTATACTTAATAAGGGTGGAGTATATATGTAAATATGATGATTTATATTTATATAATATATATATATATATATATATATATATATATATATATATAAATATAAATTATCATATTTACATATATACTCTACCCTTATCATGTTAACCGACTGGAATTAAAATTTTCTTTATATATATAAGTAAAAGTTCTCAATTTTTATAGTAATGAATATTAACAATTTATTTAATTATTTAATGATCAAGAAATTAAATTAAGACATCTAATATGTATAAAATGTAAACATAAAATATAGGGGGTTTACATTCTCGAGCAGCTGGTGCTGATGATGATAAGGATGATGATTAATGATACAATGATCGCTACATCAATTTTTTTCATGCCTTGGTTATATATGCATCTTTCAAGCATTTTGTGACATTTTAGCTCTATGCTTCTTTAAAGCATTCAATGTATAACATTCTATTTATATGCTTATTTCAAAACTTTGTAGTTTATGCCATTAGCTATATGATCTTTGCTGATTTATTAGAATTTTAATGTCATTTTGATATCATGACTAAAGGGAGATAATTCTTGATTACTTAAACAAATTGAACAATTTTTGCATGAATAATTTGTGCTTCTTCAAATACTACTTAAAATATCATTGCTCTAAAGACCTGGTTTGAAAATTTTTGCTAGGTTTCAATTGCTCAGAAGGTCTATTATTACGGGGGAGCAAGTTAACGTACCAAGTTACTACATTACCAAACTACTTCCGTACTAGATGAACATTTGCTAAGTATCAATCGTAGTTTTGTCAAATTATCGAAATGAGGGAGATTGTTGGCCCATGTGGTCATGACCAACCTGATTTCGATAATTGACTTAAAATTCTGAATCTAATAAATAAAGTACGAAGACTATACAAGATCGTAGCTATTTTCGTCAGCATGATTTTTGACAAATTATTTTGCATTTTTTCTTTGATTCTAGATTTCTGTAAGTCGGATATCACTTGCATTACGTTGAACATCTCCACTCATATCAAACCAAAATCATACCCAAAAGTCATTCTGAAAACCTATTACCCAAACTCGGACCGAACTCGGTCCCCCTAAATTTCCTCATATTCAGAATTAATACCTATTCTTTTTTATTTCAAACGTTCAAAAAATTGAACGTTATCTTAACCAAGTTCTGCCTGAACTATGGTTAAAAAATTCCTATAAATAGAGAAGAGATTTTCGTTTTACTCACTCAACTCACTCTTCTTTTTCTCTATTCATTCTAAGCCTTTTATTCACCAAAGAGCTTTCAATCTTCATATTTCCAAGAAAACTCACATTCATCTAGGTGCCGGTGTGTTCCGATTAGAAGTGTTCCATTGTACAAGCTTGGAGTATCAAAGCTATTCAGTTAGTGTTGAAGTTTGTTCGTGGACTTCGGATAAAACACGACGTTGTAAGAAGTCACAAGCACTTCGAATAAAATCTTATATTTCCAAGATAGTAGATTTATATCAAGCAAGAGTAGTCGAGCTTAGATAGTCATCTCAGAGGAATACCAGGATAAAATCTTTGTATTTGTATATTGTTTCTATCTCACTACTTAATTACTACTTTTTAATTATTGCATTAATTATCTACCTTTACTTGTATTACTTTTAATTGGGAATATTACTTCTGCTACACTCTATTCATCCC
>JANAVB010020846.1:0-85622 GCA_029216955.1 Iris pallida | reverse complement strand
CCAAACAGAGCTATATCAAGCCCGTATCTTAAAAGCCTTCAACCGTAAAGTCAAAGTACGAACATTTCAAAAATGTGAGCTAGTCCTTACGTCAGACGTCCTATGACTATGACACACATGAGCAAAGGCAAGTTTGAACCAAAATGGGAGGGTCCCTACGTTATAAGCAAAGTTTTCTCTAACGGAGCTTATCAACTGTTTGGGATGGATGGCCGAATCGCTATGATGCTTATCAACGGCAAATTCCTGAAGAAGTACCATGTTTGAAAGTGTGTACTATATTTTTTAACAAATATTGTACATACTTCAAATCTTTGAATCCCAAACGGAGTCTATCCAGATCTTATCATTATTGACAACGTCTACTACATAGTTACAAACATCATATTATGAAACCCAGTTGTTTTAGAAGATATCCTATTCTTGAGTCCCAGTTGGCCAAGGATAATCAATAGATATACAAATTCACGTCCATATTACCTCTGAATTCTGGTATCTATATTAACGACTCGTCACATCCATATTACCTCTGATGATGTCATCTTTGAAATAACAATATTACAAGTTATATTTTGTCATGTCCACATTACCTCTGAATAGATATGATAAGTATTATTATTTTCAAGAGATATGTCATGTCCAGTACCTACGAACATATTTCTTATTCCTATCTATTACTTGTGTCTCAAACAGATACACAATAAATAATAGAGCCACCAAAAAGATCATCAGTTTTCATTCAATGACGAGTAAAAACGTCAAAATCAAAAGATTTATCAAAACATTCAGCAAAACAAAAGAAAAGTTGTCACATCTAGATTGCTTCATCTGGGAGGCTGAGTGCTAAGATCATTTATCAGCTTCTTTAGAGAGTCAGCTCTCTCCGCTTTGGAATCAAGCACCCTTTGCTTGGCCAAAGCTCTCTGGACTCTGGGTCAAAAGTTTGTAGGGAGTTAACTCGACGTTCAATTTCCACACCCTGAATTTGGACGAATTCATCTCGTTGCCTTCTCAGATCATCCAGACAGCTCGCGATAACTTGATGCATTTCAAGTACTTCTCTTCACATCTTTTGGCTGCTTTAAGTGTCTCACGAAGCTTGGCCATTTCAGCTTCCAACTCTTGAAGACGAGTTTGGCATTCAGCTGCTTTTCTCTTTCTCCGTGGCTTCAATCTTGTAACGCTCAACGGAAGAAGCAGTCTCGAGAATGCTAGACTCCAACTCTGCAGATCGTGTTAAAAAAGCAACCACAGAATCTTTTAGGGCTGCTTGTCGTACTGCAGGTTCGTGAGCCATTGCCTGACACTCAACATCTACAAGTCTCTGAATATTGCCTCTTGTCAGATCTTAGTAGGATCTGATTGGCTCCTCGAGCACATCCAAGATATGTTCCAAGAAGCTAACCCTTTCCAGATCGCCAATATTGCGAATATCTTTAATAACAAAAAAGGAAGTTCTCCTTACTAACTCATAAGGGTGGCCTTTCTCCAAGACCATCTGAACAAGAGTTCTCAAAGAAGTAAAGAAAGCACTGGTATAGGTCTCGACGATGATATTTGTCATCACCGATACACTAGGTGTCGCCACTTCATCCCTAATCCCTCATTCTGCAGAAGATGGAGGAATCACGAATTGTGTACCAGGAGATCTTGGTGCATGCATCCTTGAAGAGCTTCCTTCCACAACCTGAGTCTCCATATCCAGAGGAGCTATGGTTAAGCTGAAGTTGTGTCACGACCCGCACCCTAGAGTAAGGGCACGAGACGTGAATACGTCCAGCCTACGTCGCAGTGTCGGCGGTAGAACGCTGTCCTAGGTCACAACATCTAGCAATGAATATCTAAACAGTTTATACTCCCCGAATGGGGGTGACATAGCAATAGAAACTCAATCACGACTAAGAAGAGATAGCACGATATGAATAAACTCAAGGAAATGAAATAGATAAAACAGTAGTCTAAGATAATCCCAGCAGTACAAGGTCTCAGATAAAAGAATATACAACTGATCTCCAAATAAGAGTCTAACTAGAACATGTCTCAAGACTACAAATGAAAACAAGCTAGCTAATCTAGTCTAGGCAGTCGGAAAAAGTCCTCAGCTACTGCTGGATCCTCCTGAGGGTCCAGCTCACAGGTGTCATCTAGGGCTGCCCCGTAATAGGTGTCCAGGCAAGCCTCCTCCTCGTCCTCTGTAATATTTTCAACAGGTCCAGTCAGGACATGAGCGAGTACAGTATATCTCAACAGATCATAGCAGGTTAGAAGGTAAAAACATGCAGTAAAGTAAGATACAGGTACTAAGGAAATGCGGTATGTAAATAGGAAAAGAACTGTAATGTAAATATCTACTATACATAGAGAACTAACAGTGACTAGTGAGTCAGAGTACGAGATAGCACATGTGAACAGGACAGATTTGCACAGATGTCGAGGTGCACAGGAATCTACACTACAAAGGAATTGTTCACACGACTACTAGCACTCCCCCGTATCCCCAATCAATACACAAGGATCTAAACAGGTTATGTTATTGCACAGGATATCACATGGGGGCCCATATAGGGTGCACATGATAGTATACATAGGGGCTCCGTGAACATGAGAGTACAAGATTCACATGAGTGCACATGTAAAATAGAAGCACAGGAGTACATGATAAGTGAAACGCACAAGCACAATGTACCCGATACTCCCGAGGGGGATAACATCGCATATAGAGATCCATATAGTACCAATCCGTATGACCAACGTGACAGTACAAGTAAAGTAATCTACTGCAGGTAAAATTCTAAACAGGATATGAAATGATCAGAGAATGTACTCGCCTGTATCTGAGTGTCCGATATGAAACGTACTGTCCAAGGAGTGGTGTCTGGCTCCTAATCAGAATAGCACAAGTCACAACAAGTCCAGAATATCAAAATGGAGTCCTACTATGCATTCTATATGATTCTAAGTCAATCTAGGCCAAAGTCAACTCTTGGTCAACTTTGGTCAACCCTAGAAGTCAAACTAGGTCCACCAAGTCTAATTTAGTCTAAACTAGGCTAACTAGGTCTAATACTTCTCTAGACAACACACCATTCAAGTACTCCTTATACCTAAGCACATAAACATTATATATAGATACAATATTATTGAATCTATACTAAGAATACCTTGGCTAATACTATAGGTACATACATATAGACACAAAGCATAGCACACTACTATAGGCATTCATATTCTAGGATGCATACACTAGAGCATAAAGGAGAGAAAGATAGAGAGAAATATGTGTGTGAAAGTGTATACTTATATGGCAGGAAAACACAAGCAGTGAAAGAAAGGAAAGAGTGTTTGTGCTAGGCTAACATGTGCAGGAAATACAATATCAGTGAACAAGTGTGGGCCTGTGTATATGTGGCTGTGTGCATTTCAGCATTTCAAACCAGTGAAGAGAATGTGTGTGTGCACATGAAGAGTTGTGTGAGAGAAAACCTGTGTAGAGTGTATAGGTATGTGTCAAAGTAGAATTCAGTTTTCAGAAAATAGAGAAGGGAACCAAATTCCCTCTGTGTGTGTATTAGACATACAAACAGTGTGTGTAAACTGTGTTCAGGAAAATACAATGCAGTGAGGAGTGTGGTGTACAGGAATAAATATTATGCAGGAAATAACAGATGTGAAGAGTGTGTAAACAGTGTTTATATTCATTGGAAAGACAGTGAATGATAAGAGAAGGAAAATTCAATACAAATCAAACTGGAATTAACCAAATCAGTGAAAAGGAAGGGAACCCAATACATGGTCCTTCCATTCTCAGGTTGGCATGTTAACATGGCATCCAGTGTGACAGAATAAGGAAAAGAAACATTCATGTCCAAAATTCTCAGTTTTCATCTCAAACAATTACAGTAAAAAGATCAAATCTCACCCAACAATACTATACTCAAAGCAATGTGAAACTTCACATTAACTCATGTTACCACCCCAGAAGAATCTCAGATACTTAGTCCCATGAAGACAACAAAACATTTCAAATGTGAACCCAAAACAGTGAAGAAAAACCTTAACAGTAAACTTAATAGGTCAGTTCATCAAATCTCAGTTATAAGTCTAGAGGAAAATCTCAGATTAATGAACTGGAACACAGTTCATAGGAAACTTCCAGCTAAAACCAAACCACAACCAAAATCCTTTAATCCCAAAACAAATCCAATGCTCGAGTAATAATTACCTAGCTAATACAATATGTAACAGGTAGGATCAACATTGTGAAGAATCATAACTTAACAGGGAAATTAAAGAGGTTGGAAAAACTGAGAAGAACACAGTATCAGTGAGGTATCAGAGATCCTATTTTTTTCATATTCGAAATCAACATTACATCATTAAATCTAAAACTAATGTGTAACTAATGCACAGGATTTAAAACATGATAATTAGGATCTATTTAAACATTAAAACCTAATTAGAATCATCCAAAAATCGATTAAACAATAGTAACACACACTGCACGTGCACGCACACAGTACACGCATGGTGCACATGAAAATACGAGTCCGACACCACACGAGAGCATCTCCAACTTGGAGGGCCTCGTGTCAGTCATGGCCCCAAGGCCCACGCCAAATGGCATGGCCTGAGTCGCCGTGTCCAGCGAGTTGTTGGCCCCGAGTAGCAGGGGAACAACACAGTCCCGAGCCAGTGCACGCACGCGTGTCCAGGCTGGTTTGCACCCGACACAGACACGAAACGACCATGTTGTCTTCATAAAAATCAATGAGCATACAAGGACCTACATTCCTATTCAAACCGAATTTAAAAACAGTAAAGTCGAACTCTCAGAGGCATTTGGTCGAACACCTACGACACAAGACTGATACGTGTCCAGAACGGATACGTAACCACTGACACAGGACACGAATCCAATACTGACCTTAGGGTGGGATCTTAGGCTTCCTATACATGAAGACTACATGGAGTTTCATGGAAATTTGGAGAAGTTACCTCAATGAGAAGTTTCAATGGAAAAAAGCCCTTTGTTAGCTCCTCACTTGGTATCCCAAATCCTTCCAATCAAATCCAAACTAAACCAAACATTCATAGCAGCAAGAAAATCATTATTAGAAACTATTGCAACAAATTTGAGGATTTTAGGACCTAAAATGGAATTTTAATGAATTTACTAAGACAAGAACTCACCTCTTTCTTCTTGGATCTATTTTTCCTAAGGAGGGAGGCTAGCCCTAAAAACTAGGAGGATATTTATAATGGGGAATCCCTAGGTTCATCTAGGGTGGCTGACCACTTGGCTTTGGGTTAGGGTTGAGCTAGGTTTGTTAGTCCTATCTAGCTAAGTCACAAAATGACTTGTGTAACCACAAGCCATTTATCAAATCAATTGATTTCTACATCCCTAATTCAAGTTCTATGAATCCCTAACCACTAACTTGAGTCACACTAGGTTAGACTAGGGTCACTTGACCTAACCAAGCCCAACTATGGTTAGTTCCTAGGTTGGTCTACATGAGTCAAAACTGGCCAAAAATCAAACTAGTCCAAATAAATCCAAAATAATTTCTAAAAATTCCCATAAATTCTAATTATTACTAATAAATTTTATTTACCCCAAAAATGACAAATTTACCCTCAAACTAGAAATGTGGTAATGACAAATCTACCCTCCTTAAAAAATTTCGTCCTCGAAATTGAAAGGCGAAATGCAACTGATGAGAAGGATAGGAAGTATACCTCAAGGTCCAAAAAGATAAGGGTACCGCTCGCGCATCTCATCCTCCCGCTCCCAGGTAGACTCTCCTGGAGAATGATGCCTCCATGCGACGCGTACCAAGGGTATCACCTGGTTCCTCAGAACCTTCTCCGTCGATCCAGAATCTCCACAGGCTGCTCTGGATAGCTGAGAGAAGGGCCCACCTCAATCTCCGAATGATCGAGCACATGGCTAGGGTCAGCCATATACCGTCTCAACTGTGATACATAAATACGTTGTGGACCCCCACAAGTGCAGGCGGCAAGTCTAGCCTGTAAGCCACGTCACCGACTCTCCTGCTGATAACGAAAGGGCCATGAAGCGCGGGCTAAGCTTTCCGTCTCCACCAAAATGTATCGTACCACGAGTCGGAGATATCCTCAAGAAAACCTGTTCTCCGACCTAATCACAAGCAAGGTCTCAATTAAAATAAATAACAACATGATCAAAAATCACAACAACAACCTTAATCTAATCCTACCCTAATCTGTACCTCAAACTCCAAGGGCCTTCGGTGGCTATCGACCCAGTGCCGATGTCTGTCCTGCGCCATGCGAAGTCTGTCCCTGATGAGCTTCACCTTCTCGGCCGCATCCACAATCATCTCTGGCCCCTGCAAAGCTCGCTCACCAACATCATCCCAGGATAAGGGTGTACGGTACCTACGCCCGTACAGAGCCTCGAAAGGTGACATCTCGATGCTGGCCTGGAAACTATTATTATAGGCAAACTCCACCAAATGAAGATGATCCTCCCAAGAACCTCCAAAGTCCAGGACGCACGTCCGCAGCATATCCTCAAGGGTCTGAATAGTCCGCTCTGACTGTCCGTTCGTCTGGGGGTGGTATACAGTACTAAACTTGAGCTGAGTGCCCAAGCTGGTCTGCAGACTCCTCCAGAAATGGAAGTAAAACGGCTATCCCGATCCGAGACGATGCTGACCGGAACTCCGTGGATCCTGACTATCTGCCGCATATATATCTCCGCCAGCCTCTCTGTAGACGTACCCACCTTGAATGGCAAGAAGTGGGCCGATTTGGTCAACTTGTCCACGATGACCCAAATCGCATCTTTCCCTCCCGGAGTACGCGACAATCCTGATACGAAGTCCATCGTGATATGCTCCCATTTCCACTCGGGAATGGGCAGCGGCTGCAACAATCCACCGGGCCTCTGCCTCTCTGCCTTAACCTGCTGACAGACCAAGCATCTAGCTACGAACTGGGACACCTCCCGCTCATTCCTGACCACCATACGTGCTTCCGCAGATCTCGGTACATCTTGTTGGCACCCGGGTGTATAGAGTACTGAGATCTGTGGGCCTCCTGCATAATCTGCTCTCTGAGCTCCCCGCTAGGCACACATAACCTGGCACCGTGCCTCAGGGTACCATCCTCTGCAAGTGACAACTCAGGATCCCCCACTCCCATACTGATCTGCTCTCTGATACTCTGAAAAGCCACATCCTGAAATGAGCTGCCTTGATCCTGTCCATCAAATTGACTGAATCTGCATCCTCCACAGCTGCATCTGCACTCCTGGAACGATCACCTCAATCCCAAGGCTCTCCAAGTCGGCAAGCAAATGCCGGTCCATGGTCAAACACATGGCTGTCGGATACCTACTCAAGGCATCGGCAACCACGTTGGCCTTCCCTGGATGATACTGCAGTGCAAAGTCGAAGTCCTTCATCAACTCCAACCATTTACGATGTCTCATGTTCAACTCCTTCTGAGTGAACACATACTTAAGGCTCTTGTGATCTGTGAAGATCTCCACCCTCTCACCATACAGATAATGCTTCCACAGCTTCAAAGCAAAAATCACTGCTGCCAGCTCCAGGTCGTGGGTAGGGTAATTCTTCTCATGGGGACGTAACTGCCTGGAAGCATAGGCAATCACCTTTCCGTGCTGCCAACACACAACCCAGCCCCTTCCCTGAAGCATCACTATAAATAGTGAAACCACCTGATCCTAAAGGCAACGTCAGAATCGGAGCTGTCGTCAGCCGCTTCTTCAACTCATCAAAAGCTGCCTGATACTCCTCTGACCATACATACTCAGTATCCTTCCGGGTCAACCGTGTCAATGGCTCTGCAACCCGGGAGAAGTCCTGCACAAATCTCCGGTAATATCCTGCCAGCCCCAGGAAGCTCCTGATCTCTGCAACTGAAGTCGGCGCTGTCCATGCCTCGACTGCTACAATCTTCTTGGGTCAAATGAGATACCATCTCTAGTCACCACATGCCCCAAGAAATCTACCCGGTCTAGGAAGAACTCACACTTGGAGAGTTTTCCATAAAGCTGCTCCTTCGCTGCTCCTTCCTGAGAATCTCCAGCACTATCCGCAAATGCTCCTCGTGCTTCTCCTCAGTCTTGGAATAGATCAAGATATCATCAATAAACACTACTACAAACTGATCCAGATACTGATGGAACACCTTGTTCATAAGGTTCATAAACACTACAGGTGCATTGGTTAGCCCAAACGGCATAACCAAAAACTCGAACTGCCCGTACCGCGTCCTGAAAGCGGTCTTGGGAATATCCTCCCCCTTCACCTTCACTTGGTGATATCCCCCTCAGATCAATCTTGGAGAATACCCGAGCTCCGCTCAACTGGTCAAAAAGATCGTCGATCCGCGGCAGTGGGTATCTGTTCTTGATCGTGAGGTTGTTGAGTGCCCTATAGTCAATACACATGCGTACTGACCCATCCTTCTTCGACACAAATAACACTGGTGCACCCCATGGCGACGAACTCGAGCGGATGAAGCCCTTGTCCTATAGCTCATCCACCTGCTTCTTCAACTCCACCAGCTCGCTGTTGTTCACCCGATAGACATGCTGAGAAATGGGCTCCGCTCCTGGAACCAAGTCTATCGAGAACTCTATGTCCCTGTCTGGTGGCAGTCCCGACAACTCCACCGGAAAACATCCATGTACTCTGCTATCAAGGGGTGTGAATCTGCTCCTCGACCGAGACTCCACAGAAGACTCCGCTGCTCTGCTCTGTCTGACGTCTGGAGTACTCGAACTCTGGCTCCCCTGGCGCTCTGAACAGAACTCTACCCCCTCTGCAATCAATGCTGGTGTGGTGCCTGCTCAACCAATCCATGCCTAGTACTATATCGTAGTTCGGCAATGGCATCACGAGCAGGCTCACCTCCAACTCACGGCCTCCCAAAACTACTCTTCGACCCTTACAAACATCACTCACGAGGATAATACCACCCCCGGTCGTGATCTTGTAAGTCCTAGGCAACGATTCAGCTATGATACCGTGTCTAATCGCAAAAGGTACTGAAATAAAACTATGCGATGTACCGGAATCAAACAATACAAATGCTGGACTGGAGTCGAGAAGAATCGAACCTGCAATCAGCTCTCCGATGACCTCCGCATCCTCTGCTGCCATGGCAAAGCTCGCCCCTGCTGGCCTCCCCTGGCCTGCTGCTGGTGCTGGACGAACCTCTGCTGCTGAGTCGGCAGGGCTGGTCCCCGCTGCTGGCCTGCTGCTGCTCTGGCTCCTCCTCCCTGAGCTGTTCGTCCCACAGACCTAGGACAATCCCTCATCTGGTGATCTGCTGCTCCACAGAAAAGGCACTTCCGAGCCTCTTCCTGCACTCATTCCATCCATGCCCTGGCTTCTTGCAGAAGGGGCAACTGACTGTCTGCCTGGGTGCCTGATGCTGGAACTGCTGCTGATGAGCCGGCCTCTGCTGAATCGGCTGCGGCTGAAACTGCCTCGGCTGCTGGTGCTGAAAGTGGAGCCTCTTGGCCTGGCCCCCGCTGCTACTGCCTCCAACTGGGTCTCTCCCTCTCTTGAGCCTAAGCTCAAGATCATCCTCAGCTAACAGGGCTTCCGTCAAGATCTCCTCAAATGTAGCATCTATGTTCCCCTTGGTCAGGGACTTGACCTCCTTGACCAGACCCTTCCGGAACCTCTAGGCCTTAGCCGTCTCGCTCAACCCCTCAACAAACCTGCCGAGACGGCCAAATTCTCCCGCATACTCTTCAACTGAGAGGCTCCCCTGGACCAAGCTCTCAAACTGCGTCTCCAAGGCTCTGACTGCTGAATCTGGAAGAACTTCTTCTTGAAGAAGCCCCTGAACTGCTCCCAGGTCTGCCCTGGTACCCCCACCCTGGGGTCGACTGATACCAGGTGCGAGCAAGATCTCGCATCCGGCTAGCTGCGGCCTCGATCTGAAGGTCTGCTGGAATCCTGGCCAAGCGGAAGATCTCCTCCATATGCTCGAGCCACTCGTCGGCATACAGGATCCCCTCTGTCCCCATGAAGTCCCTGGGGCTCATCTTCTGAAACTGCTCAATCCCCGGGGTCCTCGGCTGCTGCACCACTGGCTAAGCTGCGGCTGTCGTGACAGCCAACTCCATGCCTCTGTCCTGCCGAGCCTGCTGTCGGTCCATGAACTGCTGGAAATATGCGAACATCTGAGCTGAGTCCACATGTCCTGGAGGTGGTGGCGGCTGAAAGGGATCCTCTGGAATGACCGGGTCCTGCCTACCAGTCGGTGGATGCATATCCCCTGCTGCGACTGTCGAGGTCTCAACACGAGCTGAGGTGACAAGAGCTGCAGTCTCCTGGCCTCGTCGTGCTGGCTGAGAGGTAGCAGTCCCCTCTATAGCATCCTCATGGGTGGCACGCTGCAATCGAGTCTCTACCATCCTGAAGATAGACAAACAGAATAAATTTTGAGAAAGAAGCGAAATATAACAAAGGCGGACAATTATAATTCAAAGGATCAGCTGACAAAAGGATTTAGATGGCAATAAAAGGAATTTTTCCTAAAGTGATTGAGTATCTTAAAATTAATATCCTATATCCTATAGCAGGCTGCAGTGATACTCTAGTTCGAGTACCACTATACTTCTAGTCTAGACCTGCATGGGCCACCACTAAAAATGTCACGACCCGCACCCTAGAGTAAGGGCACGAGACGTAAATACGTCCATCCTACGCCGCAGTATCGGCGGTAGAATGCTGTCCTAGGTCACAACATCTAGCAATGTAAATATCTAAATAGTTTATTCCCCGAATGGGGTGACATAGCAATAGAAACTCAATCACGACTAAGGAAGATATAGCACGATATGAATAAACTCAAGGAAATGAAATAGATAAAACAGTAGTCTAAGATAATCCCAGCAGTACAAGGTCTCAGATAAAAGAATATATACAACTGATCTCCAAATAAGAGTCTAACTAGAACATGTCTCAAGACTACAAATGAAAAACTAGCTAATCTAGTCTAGGCAGTCGGGGGAAAGTCCTCAGCTACTGCTGGATCCTCCTGAGGGTCCAGCTCACAGGTGTCATCTAGGGCTGCCCCGTAATAGGTGTCCAGGCAAGCCTCCTCCTTGTCCTCTGTAATATTTTCAACAGGTCCAGTCAGGACAGGAGCGAGTACAGTACATCTCAACAGATCATAGCAGGTTAGAAGGTAAAAACATGCAGTAAAGTAAGATACAAGTACTAAGGAATGCGGTATGTAAACAGGAAAAGAACTGTAATGTAAATATCTACTATACATAGAGAACTAGCAGTGACTAGTGAGTCAGAGTACGAGATAGCATGTGAACATGACAGATTTGCACAGGATGTCGAGGTGCACAGGAATCTACACTACAAAGAATTGTTCACCGACTACTAGCACTCCCCCGTATCCCCAATCAATACAAGGATCTAAACAGGTTATGTTATTGCACAGGATATCACATGGGACCCATATAGGGTGCACATGATAGTATACATGGGGGCTCCGTGAACATGAGAGTACAAGATTCACAGGAGTGCACATGTAAAATAGAAGCACAGGAGTACATGATGTAAGTGAAACGCACAAGCACAATGTACCCGATGCTCCCGAGGGGGATAACATCGCATGTAGAGATCCATATAGTACTAATCCGTGTGACCAACGTGACAGTACAAGTAAAGTAATCTACTGCAGGTAATAAATCTAAGCAGATATGAAATGATCAGAGAATGTACTCGCCTGTATCTGAGTGTCCGATATGAAACGTACTGTCCAAGGAGTGGTGTCTGGCTCCTAATCAGAACAGCACAAGTCACAACAAGTGCCAGAATATCAAAATGGAGTCCTACTATGCATTCTATATGATTCTAAGTCAATCTAGGCCAAAGTCAACTCTTGGTCAACTTGGTCAACCCTAGAAGTCAAACTAGGTCCACCAAGTCTAATTTAGTCTAAACTAGGCTAACTAGGTCTAATACTTCTATTCTAGACAACACACCATTCAAGTACTCCTTATACCTAAGCACATAAACATTATATATATAGATACAATATTATTGAATCTATACTAAGAATACCTAGGCTAATACTATAGGTACATACATATAGGCACAAAGCATAGCACACTACTATAGGCATTCATATTCTAGGATGCATACACTAGAGCATAAAGGAGAGAAAGATAGAGAGAAATATGTGTGTGAAAGTGTATACTTACATGGCAGGAAAACACAAGCAGTGAAAGAAAGGAAAGAGTGTGGGTGCTAGGCTAACATGTGCAGGAAATACAATGTCAGTGAACAAGTGTGGGCCTGTGTATATGTGGCTGTGTGCATTTCAGTATTTCAAACCAGTGAAGAGATGTGTGTGCACATGAAGAGTTGTGTGAGAGGAAACCTGTGTAGAGTGTATAGGTATGTGTCAAAGTAGAATTCAGTTTTCAGAAAATAGAGAAGGGAACCAAATTCCCTCTGTGTGTGTATTAGACATACAAACAGTGTGTGTAAACTGTGTTCAGGAAAATACAATGCAGTGAGGAGTGTGGTGTACAGGAATAAATATTATGCAGGAAATAACAGATGTGAAGAGTGTGTAAACAGTGTTTATATTTCATTGGAAAGACAGTGAATGATAAGAGAAGGAAAATTCAATACAAATCAAACTGGAATTAACCAAATCAGTGAAAAGGAAGGGAACCCAATACATGGTCCTTCCATTCTCAGGTTGGCATGTTAACATGGCATCCAGTATGACAGGAATAAGGAAAGGAAACAATTCATGTCCAAAATTCTCAGTTTTTATCTCAAACAATTACAGTAAAAAGATCAAATCTCACCCAACAATACTATACTCAAAGCAATGTGAAACTTCACATTAACTCATGTTACCACCCCAGAAGAATCTCAGATACTTAGTCCCATGAAGACAACAAAACATTTCAAATGTGAACCCAAAACAGTGAAGAAAAACCTTAACAGTAAACTTAATAGGTCAGTTCATCAAATCTCAGTTATAAGTCTAGAGGAAAATCTCAGATTAATGAACTGGAACACAGTTCATAGGAAACTTCCAGCTAAAACCAAACCACAACCAAAATCCTTTAATCCCAAAACAAATCCAAAGCTCGAGTAACAATTACCTAGCTAATACAATATGTAACAGGTAGGATCAACATTGTGAAGAATCATAACTTAACAGAGAAATTAAAGAGGTTGAAAAACTGAGAAGAACACAGTATCAGTGAGGTATCAGAGATCCTATTTTTTCATATTCGAAATCAACATTACATCATTAAATCTAAAACTAATGTGTAACTAATGCACAGGATTTAAAACATGATAATTAGGATCTATTTAAACATTAAAACCTAATTAGAATCATCCAAAATCGATTAAACAATAGTAACACACACTGCACACGCACGCACACAGTACACGCATGGTGCACATGAAAATACGAGTCTGACACGACACGAAGCACCTCCAACTTGGAGGGCCTCGTGTCAGTCATGGCCCCAAGGCCCACGCCAAATGGCATGGCCTGAGTCGCCGTATCCAGCGAGTTGTTGCCCGAGTAGCAGGGGAACACACAGTCCCGAACCAGTGCACGCACGCGTGTCCAGGCTGGTTTGCACCCGACACAGACACGAAACGACCATGGTGTCTTCACAAAAATCAATGAGCATACAAGGACCTATATTCCTATTCAAACCGAATTTAAAAACAGTAAAGTCGAACTCTCAGAGGCATTTGGTCGAACACCTACGACACAAGACTGATACGTGTCCAGAACGGACACGTAACCACTGACACAGGACACGAATCCAATACTGACCTTAGGGTGGATCTTAGGCTTCCTATACATGAAGACTACATGGAGTTTTATGGAAATTTGGAGAAGTTACCTCAATGAGAAGTTTCAATGGAAAAAAGCCCTTTGTTAGCTCCTCACTTGGTATCCCAAATCCTTCCAATCAAATCCAAACTGAACCAAACATTCATAGCAGCAAGAAAATCATCATTAGAAACTATTGCAACAAATTTAAGGATTTTAGGACCTAAAATAGAATTTTAATGAATTTACTAAGACAAGAACTCACCTCTTTCTTCTTGGATCTATTTTTCCTAAGGAGGGAGGCTAGCCCTAAAAACTAGGAGGATATTTATAATAGGGGAATCCCTAGGTTCAGCTAGGGTGGCTGACCACTTGGCTTTGGGTTAGGGTTGAGCTAGGTTTGTTAGTCCTATCTAGCTAAGTCACAAAATGACTTGTGTAACCACAAGCCATTTATCAAATCAATTGATTTCTACATCCCTAATTCAAGTTCTATGAATCCCTAACCACTAACTTGAGTCACACTAGGTTAGACTAGGGTCACTTGACCTAACCAAGCCCAACTAACTATGGTTAGTTCTAGGTTGGTCTACATGAGTCAAAACTGGCCAAAAATCAAACTAGTCCAAATAAATCCAAAATAATTTCTAAAAATTCCCATAAATTCTAATTAATACTAATAATTTTATTTACCCCAAAAATGACAAATTTACCCTCAAACTAGAAATGTGGTAATGACAAGTTGAAAGCTGTAGAAGTCAATGGAGCCACAGTAATCGTCCCCATAGGACCCTCTGCAATCAAAAAGACGCAATTAGTATCATATTAGACAATCTCAAAGGAGAATGGTAAATGAAGTCAAAAATTTACCTGAGCCCGACGGCATATATGGAGTCTCACGAGGTTTTGTATCCTACTCTGTAAGGAGCCTTGTTATGGTGCTCTCAGAGATGGCCGCATGGCTACTCCCAGCTTCAGAACCACCTGACAATAATCCAGCTTGGTCACTTGGCGCTGTCGTCTCTGCCCCCTCTGTCTCAAAAACATGTTTAGTTGGGTCACAACTTCAACTTCTTTAGGGTTTTCATCACTCTCAACATGTTCTAGACCTTTAGCCAGGTCTTTATCACCTTTCTCGTCATCATGAGGGCTTTTATCGCCCTCGATATCGACATCCTCTTACATGTCATCATTAGAGATCTCATCGCCCTCGACGTTGATGTCTCCTTCGATGTCAACATCTTCATCCTCGTCTTTACTATTACCAGGGCCTTCGTCGCCTTCGACCTCAACATCAGAGTCTTCATCGCTTGGCAGTTCTTTGAAGCTCTGTTTGGCATCACTAGGGATTTAGTCACTATCATCTTGGTGACCGCCACGCTCAACGATAACTTGATCTTCCTAGGCCACCGAATACTGGACCAATACTTCAATGGGAGTTTCATTCTGACCAGGATCAGAAGCAACGTCAATTGGATCCTCGTCGTAATCTAACAGTGCTTCTATCATCCCATCATCTTGAGAAGGTGCTTCGCTCAGAACAGGAGCTACAAGAGTTTAAGGTACAGAAGATGCCAGAGTTTCATGAGGTAATACCTCATTCTCACCATGAACTGAGGTTACTCGTTGGGAGGTGGTGGTTTTCAGAGTTGGGTGAATTATTGGCTATGTATCAATCACAGAGGGAATATTCACGAAAATAGTTGGAGTTGGTTCACTAGTTAATGGTGATGTCAAACCAGCTGCAGCAAACGCTGCCAATGTCATTGTAGACAAAAAAATAGTAAATCCTACAATCAAAATTTCAGAAACCGTAATACCATGAGTGTCTGATGCAACAGCTGGAGTTGGAGCACTAGTAATTGGAGGTTCTGGAGATGAAGATATATCAACATAAATTGCCACAGGATCAACATCAAGTAACTCTAGCTAAATAGAAAGAGTAAAGATATCACCTTGGGAAGAAGAAACGCCTCCAGGTGACATCGGCAATATTCTTTGGCTAGAAGATTGATCTGGAGAAGGAGATGCAGGAGAAACTGCAGTTTTCCTACCCCAAGCTTTTGTGGCCAATAGCTTCCTCTTGGCCGAATGTTTGAATAATGGCTGAGGAGACGCTACAATTGTCTCAGTGAGAATAGACGGTTGAGGCTGTATTTCTTCAGGTGCAGGCTTTTTTTTTGCTTGTCTCCTCTTCAACCCTATATTCTTTCTTCTGAACGGAGATGGAGTTGATCCCCTGAGTGAAGTAGTTAAGCCGGGTGACGACCCAGATTCCATTTGTCGTATCTAAAGTCTAGTCCTGACTCCGGGCTTCTCAACGACGGTGATCCCTTTTGTCTTTTTCTTCACTATAGCAGGAGAAGCAGGATTATCTTCGGCTGACTGTGTGGAGGCTTTAACTTTTTGTTTCTTTGCAACCTTCTTGCCAGGAGATTTCTCTTTACGTTTCCTGAGAAGGCGCTAAATGGATCCAGACCTTCATCAATGGGACCCGTATTCATAATTTCTAGAGAATCCTCGACAGGGATTTCTCTTCAGTTTCAGTTAAAGTTTATAGTATCCGCGTCCCCATTGAATTTTTTTGCGTTCCGATAAAGCTATCATTTAGCGAATAACCTTCAAAGAAGGTGTTGGCTGAAGTATAAAAATGCGCGTATGAACTCAATATGCGCGGACCATTTTCAACAGCGGTAGAAGGCATGGTGAATAGAGCCCGAGTGCCTCTAGCATTATAGTATCTCCATCCACGGGCTCCATCAATCAAATGACCGAAAGCTTTAAGACAGGTCATCGCATTCCCGACGTGCAGTTGGTCATAACTAAATTGACGAGCAAAGCAACTTAGCAAATAAGGCTTCAGATAGCAATTATTTTAAAACATGTATACCAGGTGTGAGGGCCTGATTGATTTCAACCAATTAAAGGCCACAAGAGAGGGGCGAGAACCAATGGATTCTAAATCTTGGATAGGGGTCAGAAAGTTTTCATATCCAAGTGGAGGAGGGGTGCAGAAAAACTTCCAGTCTACTCCCCTATTTAGTGCCTTTCGGCATTAAGATATAGACATAACCTTCCATTTTGCCTTAGCAAATCTTTCGATAATGTTGGCTGCCAACGCTCCTCCGACTCCAAGGTCGGGATCCATCAATGAAGGGTGATGCAATAACAACCAGCCAAACAAATATGTGTATGGCATTTCGGTACGAGGATATTCTTTTCGATTGTTGGGTTTTTCCATCAAACCATCGGTAAAACTCCGAAGTCCTGTATTCAGCCGACTGGTCATCTCAGACAACATGTCCATCTTGTAGCTAAATACCAATGTACTGCTACAAACAGCATGCCACGATAGATTCGATCAATTGCACTGGCACATGGTACGACAAATCATCGTAAGCACAGAGAAAGGAAGCCTGCTAAAGTAGCTTCTGGAGATAAATCGAGGCCACCATGCCTTATGTAACTCTCTGGAGGGGTATTGACAGCATAACCATTCCAAGGTTTGGCTAACTTCGTGTCAGTACGGCCAGTATCCTCTATCAGCTGAGAAATAGCTTGATCATCAAGCGGCTCAAAGAAGTGAGGCGTACATTCAGACTGATCTTACACTTTAGGGTCTGTGTTATGACCAAAGAAGAGGTATACCAACCATTTAGATATATAACATGTAGCACCACTCTTGTACAGATGCATGCAGGATGTAAAGTGATACAGTAATTCATCGAGAACTGCCACCATCCGAGGGTTTACTTTGGCCAAGGCCTCTAGCTCGTCCTCCGTTGGTATGTACTCTTCATAAGGGTTATCTCCCAATAGTAGACGAGAAAGAAATTGCATTTCATGGAGAGCAAAGCCTAATTCTCCATGAGGAGTGGGAAAGGTACCAGTCCTACTGTTGTACCTTTCTGCTAAAGCCAGAAACATGTTGGAGTTATTTTGGATTCCGCAAAAGGTAATCAGAACGGCTTCATAGAGTCCCAGTTCCTGTAACCTCAAATGAAAGTTGTTTAAAGCCCACACGGAAAGACAGTTCCAATGAACAATCTCCAGATGCATTAAGCCAGTTAGTCTCATAGTAGCATTACGAGGATATTCTCCCTCAGACGCAGCATACATATTTACAAAGATGGGTATTCTGACGGGTAGCATTACGGCCGTGTCATCAGACGGTATGCAACTTGGTCTCAGACCAGTTAAACGGGTGTTATACTAATCAGAATTGTAGAGAAAGATGTCTCTGTTATGGTCCCCACGCCTGTGACATATTCTTCCAACTTTAGCTTCTTGGATGGGAGTCAGATCCCATGACATCTTTCTTGGATAGCTGGCATAGGTATATCGAGATAGAGACATATTCCTTATCATCTCAGTCAGGTATACCAATGTGTTTCCTCTTACGAAGGCTCAACGGTCTTTCTTCGCCTTGGGCTGAGAGTCTGTAACTATAGCTTCTCCAAAGAGGAATACCGGCTTCTTATAAGGTCTTGCGTCCTGAGACAGAAAAGGAATGCCATTTATCAGACACAGTAGAGTTTTATAGTCCAGATTCTCTAGCGCAGTCCACCTGGGAGTTGGTTCATCATATTGTGGAAAGTAAACATGAGATAGGTTTTCCTGATACTCAGAAATCCGGATAGCAGAAGCCAATTCCTCAGCATGAGGGTCTTCCTTCAGATCAACTGCAAAAAAAATTCAGAGTTATAATCTTGAAAAGATTGTTTCTTAAAGAAATACTCTACGCCAATCATGGATGGCACAGGATATAAAAAAGTAGTCCACAGTTGGCGCATGCAATCTAACAGTTCTCAAAATAGATGGCACATCAGTCAGTTAGCGCATGACATCAAATGGTGCATCATGTTCAAAATATGACAATGGTGCAGGGCGTCATTATTTTGATTTTGAGCCAACACTCTGAAAGAGGTGGCACGTGATACAAATGGCGCAAAGTATTGACCAACACTCTGAAAGAGGCGGTCAATGTTGGGCTTTGATCGTGCTATACGTGGATGGCGCAAGCGTTCTACGGTCTTCTTCTCCATTCAATTTCTCACCTTCAAGAGCTGGGTTCGCCTCCTCGGCTCTCGCCGACGGTATGACGTGTTATGGCACCATCAGCAGAGGCACACGCGAAGTGGCTCTGGCCACTTTCTTTTCTTTTTTGGTAGCATTTCTCTTCGGGGCCATGACGATTGATCAAAAGCTTCGAGAACTTGAAGAGAAAGAAGATAAAGTGCTTGAGAAGAAGAGAGTTTGAGTAAAAGTGTTTTCTCTCTCTTCTCAGAGCTATTTATAGCTAAAACTAGTCATAATAGTCGTATGATCCGTGCCCAAAACTCGGAGTCGGTTACAATTCTGTCGTGCGCCAACCGTGCAAAGAAATACTTCTTATTCAAAGTATTCCAAATTTTAAAACTTTTCAAATTTGAAAACTTTGAAGGGGGTCTTGTAAAAGCCTAAAAAGTATAATCATCATCATGCGCTACTCATAAAAGGCACAAAGAGTAAAGTTATCAAATGGCGCTGGTCAAACAGATGGTGCCTGGCATCAGATGGCGCTCATTGGCATGTGGCAATCTTCTCGAAGAGGCCAAACGAATGTCATCATCACTGACAGCACGTCAGTCGAGAAAAATCTGTTTTGACTCCCGAATGCGCAGTGCTCGAGGAGATTGTGTCAGATTTATCATAATAACTAACAACTGTCATGCGCCATTCACAGTTGGCACAAGGTAATCAATGAATTAAGCAGATGGCACTAAAATAATAGATGGCGCATGGCGCCATTCAACAGTTGGCGCTAATCAATCAAATTATCATCCAAAGCAGTTAAATGACGTGGCACACATGCCACTAATCTCGAAGAACTTACACATGATACTGTCCACGACTATGTGTATCACTCTCATAAAATGCCATGCGTCCTATGTAGTTAAGTTAACCGTTCACACAATGGGTGATGGCGCACCAATGGATGTCTGTGCCGATCAGAATAAATGGCTGACAGTTATTTCAGAACTCTATAAATAGAGTTCTAAACCACTTTCAAAGCATCACTAATGATCATAATCTCCCGAGCACTTGCTACAACCCTCTCCAAAGGCTTTCTTCTTCGACATCGTATCATCCAAGGGATAAACTGATCGTCTTCTGATCAGATTCCTATAGTTGTACTGTAACACCCAGTTTTTAAATAAGGGTAATTTTGAAATTTAGTATTTTAATTTATTTAATTATGATATTTAAATAATAATATGATTTTTGGTAATTTTTAAGCATTTTAAAACTATTTAAATCATGACTTATGATTTGGTGTGCAGCTAGTGAAACCGTAGAGACTGTCTGCCCTAGAGCCTAGCCATGTCATTAGGATGATCTAATTATCATTTTTAGCCTAGGGGTAATTTGGTCATTTGACTTATTTGAATTATTTGATAATTTATTGAATTGGTGAATTCCTAGTTTGGGCTTCGACTAGTTTGAGACTTGTAGACTAGCCTAGAACCTAACCCTAGCTATAGTAACCCTAGCCTAACTTGAGTTAACCCATTTTAGTCATTAGAGATTGGTTTTAGAATGAGGGGATTAGGTTTAGTGGAATTAAGTTATGACTTATGGTTTAATGCAATGACTTGTGATTTAACGACTTGTGAATTGAACCATAGGCCCATGACTTAAGCCCAAACCCCAACAAGCCCACCCATGGCAGCCAACCTAGGGTTTCACACCCTATTTAATGCCTCTTCCATTTGTTCTTGCCTCTTTTATTAATTTCTCCAAGTTTTGAAGAAAACGGTTTGTCCATTTTTCCCCAACCCATAGATTATTCATTTTAATTCTTTTTCCACTCTAGTATTTTGCATTGGTTCCTAATCCAGCTCTATTTCATGTCCATGGAGAGAAATCTCAGGTTTGGACCAATTTGGAGCACTTGGCCATCAAGAAGAACCCCGTCTTTTGAAGCTTTTTTATGCAAATTGCACATATAGGTAACTTCCTATTCCTTCTATAAATTTTTGATTTCTTTGTATGAATAAGAAGCCCTAGGTGTCCCATAGCCATAGGTATGGGATTTGTGTCGAGTCATGTTCATTTTGTGTCCGTATCGGACACGTACCAGTTCATGTTTGAAGATGTTTGAGGAAATGCCCCAAAGGGCATTTCCATCGGTTTTCTGAAATGTATTTGATTGGAAAAAATAGGTTTCATGTTGCTTATGGATTTCAAGTGTCCTGATGTGGTTTTTGTGTCGGGTCAGGATACGGGGGACACGAGTACACGCGGGTGCACACACGCGCGCGAGCACGGTTGGCTCCCCTGCTACCACGTGCCTCGTGTGCCCTGTACACAGCACTTGGACACGCCAAATTTGGTATGGACACGGGGACAGTGTCTGCGCACACTCCCACAAAGTTTTAGGACACCTCGTTTTGTGTCGGACACGGAAACGAGGTTGTACTGGTCACACACTACACTGTACACACGGGAATTTGGGCACTGATACGGTCTTCATGTCGTGTCTAGATACAACTTGGACACCTCGTGTCGACATGAGCATGTAGCCCTAGTGTGGGCATACACGTATGCACGAGCACGTGTCCTAATTCGTGTCGTGTCGTGTCTACGAATACAGTGAACACGTGCACGGGGATTGGTTCAGTGTACTGTTGTGTTCTCTGTTCGAATCAGTTTTAAATAGTTTTAATTGTGTTTTAACTTATTAATTAGATCTATATATGATGTATAATCTCTGTTAGATTTAGTTTGCATGATAGTTTAGGTTTTGATGAGAAATTGGGTTCGATTTTGGGTTAAATGGAAATACACTGATACCTGTTTCTGATACTTATTTTTTTCCATTTCTGAACATTTATTTTCCTGTTGTTTGATGTTTTCTTCACTGTAAATCACCCCCACATATGTGTTGATTCATATTATTGAAATATTTCAATTCGAATTTAGCCTTTGGTTGTGAATGGGGTTTTTGAACATTGAGTTGGATTTCGAATTCATGTTAACTGATACATTGGTTTCCAGATTACTAAACCTTTTTAATTCCCTGTTTGAATGATGTTTCATACTGTTTAACATCCCTACATGATTGTTAGTTATGTTAATACAGTAATTACATTCGAATTTGGCTAATGATAGGAGAATGGGATATTTGGTTTTGTTGAGAATGTAATAGCCGATTGGGGTTGAAGTGATTCTCTTAAAATATGTTAACTGGTTTTGTTTCATTTTAACTGTTCCTTAATGAACTGAATTAGAATTGCCAGTTAATGTGAATTCTCATGCATGTTTTAGTGTCTTTTTTTGTTCGAATTCGAATGATGGGTTGAAGTATCATTCTATCAACTGTTCATGTTAACTGTCAATGTTGATTTCTCATTATCCCAATTTTCCTGATACCTATTACATCAGTCCATTATTTCCTATGTTTCTAGATTTTAATGTGAACTTTAGCATCAAATTTAACCTAGTTAACACTGTTAATTTTATGGTTTAAAACCTCATTGTGGTGCACCTGTATGATTTCTATTTGTGTGTCAATTTGAGGTTGAATTGGTTTTGATTTGGCTCTTAAATCTGTGAGTTAAGTATGGACTGAATACTGGGGTATGAGAACTGTTTTAAACTGAATTCTTGTGAACTGAATTAAGGGTTTTTTAAAATATTAATCTGGAAATGAAATGTTTGGCTGAACTGAGTTGTGTGAACCGTTTTTCTTCATTACTTCTTAATATAAACTGTGAAATGGTCTTCAATATGGAAATCTGAACTAAAATGAGTATTGTTCAATGGTTCACTGTTTTCCCTTGGCAATGTGCACACAGGACACAATGTCACACTGTTTTAGATTCCAGATTTCACATTGTTTATAGTTCACTAATTTTTCTCTTACATTTGCCACTGATTTCTTACACTGTTTTCACATATCATATGACACTCACATGCCTATGTCTAACACACACACACACACACATGACACATGAGCGCATGTGTTTTCCCCTTTCTATATACATATGTATATATATATTGAGATATATATATATAGGTATCCTATATATATGTGAGTGTGCTTACTATTATATATATATATAGATAATATATATATATTATAGGATACCTATATGCATATGTGTAACATATTATAATAAATTAGATATAGTTTGATATGGGTTATGTGTGGAATGCATGATATAGCCTATGGGCACATAGCCTATGGTGTATCCCTATGTGATACAGCCTGTGTGTATGGCTTAAATACCAGTGTAGGAGTGTGGTTGGCTTGTATAGCCTAGATATGGTGTGTGCTTGCTAGAATAGGCTGGTTAGGCTTAGTGAGACTTGTTTGGCTTAGGTTTGACCTAGTTTGACTAGTATAGTTGACTGGAGTTGACCAAGTGTTGACTTTAGTTTAGTTTGACCTAGACAGCATACAGACGCATTGTAGATTACTATTATCATCCCCTGTATACATCTTGACTTATGTTGCTCTAACTAGAAGTCAGGTACCTCATCTCGGACAGTACATTTACTTCAGACATTCAGATACCAGGCGAGTACATTCTCTGACCGTTTCATACTTGTCTGGATTTACATCCTTGCTCTAGATTACTGTACTTGATGCTGACACGATTGTTATCACGGATTGGTACTATATGGATCTTCTTTTGAGATGTTATCCCCTTGTATTAACCAAATACATATTGTGATGTGCGTTTCACTTATATATTGTATTTATTGAATACCCATATCCTTGTATACTCATTGTGCATAATGTACTCTCATTATCACATAAGTTCCAGGGATAGACCATTGTACACTAATGTATAACATTGTACAACTATTGTATAACATTGTACATCTATTGTATAATATTGTACATCCATTGTATAACATTGTACACTATTGTATAAGATAATGTAACTGGAGTGGATCCTTATGTATTGATTGGGGAGGGGGGTAGAATTGGTTATGGACTCAAATCCTATTGTACAATATTGTATAACTATTGTATATGTCTATTGTACACCCACGTACAATGGAGTTACCATTGCATTGTCCTAGACCGTTTACATAACCATATTGTACTCTAAATCACAGTTGGCTTACAGTTCTTACTTATCATATATAGATATTTTCTGTTATCAAATATCTACTATTTTTTATATACATTCTTCTTTCAGCGTTTCATGTACCTTACTCTATTGCATGCTTTATACTTCCTAACTTGATATGAACTGCGTGAGATGTTTTGTGCTCGCTCCCGTCCTGACTGGACCTGTTGAAAATTTTACAGAGGATGATGAGGAATCCCTGCACCCCTTACTTGGAGCTTGCCTAGTTGACACTCGTGACCTGGACCCCTGGGGAGGTTCAGGCAGCTGCTCAGGATGATACCTTACATAGTGTAGATAGCTTAGACTGTTCTTTCTTTTCGTGTTTAGCTGTTGTCTTTATTTTCAGAGTTGTATATTTTAGAGATGTTGAGACTGGTAGTTGTTGAGACTCTGTTATTTCATTCTACTGTACCTCAGTTGAGGATTTCTTATCTATTTCCATCGTGCTACCTTCTACCTTAGATTGTGATTGAGTTGTACCTCTGTGATGGCCTCCTTTTGGAGAGTATATTCATGTTATGTAGTTATAGTTCATGACCTAGAACAGCGTTCTACCGTCGACACTGCGGCGTAGGCTGGGCGCTGTTACGTACTCGTACCCTCACGGTGGGTACGGATCGTGACACGTTTTTAGTGGTGGCCCATGCAGGTCGAGTTTATGTAGTGGTATTCGAACTAGAGTATCACTACAGCCTGCAGTAGGATTAGGATATTTTTGAAGGTACTCAATCACATTAGGAAAAACTCTTAATCAGATTTCTTTTGTCTAAAATTGTTGCTTATTGACTTCCCTTTGAATATAAACTGTCCTCCTTTGAATTTTTGCTTCATTCTTAGAAATTGCTTCTTGTTTTGATCTTTTTTCATGATGGTTATGAAGAAACGATCTCATCACTTCGGTTCGGGGGATAATATCGAGAGGCTGGCCACCTCTCGTCCTGTTCATCAGGGCCTCGAGACCGCAGCTCCTATTATGCCGACTTATGTTGGCATTTCTGCTACATTAGAGGTGCACCTCTATCTGTACAGAGACGTTCTCCCGTTATTTCTGATTTCTCTCAGCAGCAGCGGTTCGTGCAGCATCAGTAACAGGCCAGAGGAAACCAGCAGGGCGAGCTATCGTCAGGACTGTCGATGATACACAGACCATTGGAGATCTTGCTGCAAGTTCCGTTCTTCTCAATTCCATTCCCGAAATTGTCTTTTATAACTACCTTAAAATTCGATTCTATCTGTTCCTTGCTGATTGATTTAATTTGTCATGTTGTTCTTTTGTTATGTTGGTTTTTCTTCAAAAAATATCATATGGGCTAGGTCACCTAAATCATGGGATCTAGAATCTTCGATAGTCGTGTTAGTTGGCATAGTGAGGACACGTAGTCAGATTTGGATGTATTTCTCGGGTATGGGAATTTAAGATTTTCGTCGTCGCATGCGATAATACAAAAATTTTAATACCATAAACCTAGTGGTACGTGCATTAGTCAAGGACTCTGTGATTATCGTAGCCTTGCTCACTAGCATGATGAAGACTCTGGACAACATGATTTTGGACAGACACATATGATTAACAGATTATATCTTGAGAAGGATTTAAACATCATACCCTTTTGATTGTTATAAATGACTTAGGAGTAGGGATATTTTATTTTTGTAGAACTTATTCATAAATAGTTCCTTCATAGTATAATAATATGACGACTTGTAGGATGTCTGTACCCTAGAGATAATAGTTAGCATTGGTATTAGAATAGTAACCTAATGTAGGTGATTCTCCTGTTATCTATAATACCAACCAGTTTACGCATATAGGATGTTAGTATGCCATACCACCTTGATGATTATTTATTGTTTTCTTTTATCCTTCTAGTGAGGTACCCAGTGACCAGAGCCTGTCCTTGAGTATAGTTGTAGTTCACCTAAGACTGAGAGGCCTATATACATATAGATTACAGATGATATACTTAGGATATATAGGATGGATTGTTGTTCTTGAGCTTATGTATATGTGGTATTTGGGATTGGTGTGCTTAGCTTGTAGGTATTTAGTTATGGGTGACTTGATAGGATTGGAAAGTTAAGTGCTAGCCTATTATAGAGTTTCTCTTTTGATAAATTCTAGTTGCCAAAACTTAGGTAGCTAGCATAGGTAAAATCCTAAGAAGTTGACCAGCTGATGACCAAGTACTAGGATGTTGAGAAAATTGACTAGTGATTGACCCTTGACCATGTTTGACCTAGAAGGGGGTACGATCATCTTAATTTCGAGGACGAAATTCTTATAAGGTGGGTAGGATTATAACACCCAGTTTCTAAATGAGGGTAATTTTGAAATTTGGTATTTTAATTTATTTAATTATGATATTTAAATAATAATATGATTTTTGGTAATTTTTAATCATTTTAAAACTATTTAAATCGTGACTTATGATTTGGTGTGCAGCTAGTGAAACCGTAGAGACTGTCTGCCCTAAAGCCTAGCCATGTCATTAGGATGATCTAATTATCATTTTTAGCCTAGGGGTAATTTGGTCATTTGACTTATTTGAATTATTTGATAATTTATTGAATTGGTGAATTCCTAGTTTGGGCTGTGACTAGTTTGAGACTTGTAGACTAGCCTAGAACCTAACCCTAGCTATGGTAACCCTAGCCTAACTTGAGTTAACCCATTTTAGTCATTAGAGATTGGTTTTAGAATGAGGGGATTAGGTTTAGTGGAATTAAGTCATGACTTATGGTTTAATGCAATGACTTGTGATTTAACGACTTATGAATTGAACCATAGGCCCATGACTTAAGTCCAAACCCCAACAAGCCCACCCATGGCAGCCAACCTAGGGTTTCACACCCTATTTAATGCCTCTTCCATTTGTTCTTGCCTCTTTTATTAATTTCTCCAAGTTTTGAAAAAAGAGGTTTGTCCATTCTTCCTCAACCCATAGATTATTCATTTTAATTCCTTTTCCACTCTAGTATTTTGTATTGGTTCCTAATCCAGCTCTATTTCATGTCCATGGAGAGAAATCTCAGGTTTGGACCAATTTGGAGCACTTGGCCATCAAGAAGAACCCCCTCTTTTGAAGCTTTTTCATGCAAATTGCACATATAGGTAACTTCCTATTCCTTCTATAGATTTTTGATTTCTTTGTATGAATAGGAAGCCCTAGGTGTCCCATAGCCGTAGGTATGGGATTTGTGTCGAGTCGTGTTCATTTTGTGTCCGTATCGGACACGTACCAGTTCATGTTTGAAGATGTTTGAGGAAATGCCCCAAAGGGCATTTCCATCGGTTTTCTGAAATGTATTTGATTGGAAAAAATAGGTTTCATGTTGCTTATGGATTTCAAGTGTCCTGATGTGGTTTTTGTGTCGTGTCGGGACACGGGGGACACGAGTACACGCGGGTGCACATACGCGTGCGAGCGCGGTTGGCTCCCCTGCTACCACGTGCCTCGTGTGCCCTGCACACAGCACTTGGACACGCCAAATTTGGTATGGACACGGGGACAGTGTCTGCGCACACTCCCACAAAGTTTTAGGACACCTCGTTTTGTGTCGGACACGGAAACGAGGTTGCACTGGTCACACACTGTACTGCACACACGGGAATTTGGGCACTGATACGGTCTTCATGTCGTGTCTAGATACAACTTGGACACCTCGTGTCGACACGAGCATGTAGCCCTAGTGTGGGCGTACACGTATGCACGAGCACGTGTCCTAATTCGTGTCGTGTCGTGTCTACGAATACAGTGAACACGTGTACGGGGATTGGTTCAGTGTACTGTTGTGTTCTCTGTTCGAATCAGTTTTAAATGGTTTTAATTGTGTTTTAACTTATTAATTAGATCCATATATGATGTATAATCTCTGTTAGATTTAGTTTGCATGATAGTTTAGGTTTTGATGAGAAATTGGGTTCGATTTTGGGTTAAATGGAAATACACTGATACCTGTTCCTGATACTTATTTTTTTTCCATTTCTGAACATTTAGTTTCCTGTTGTTTGATGTTTTCTTCACTGTAAATCACCCCCACATATGTGTTGATTCATATTATAGAAATATTTCAATTCGAATTTAGCCTTTGGTTGTGAATGGGGTTTTTAAATATTGAGTTGGATTTCGAATTCATGTTAACTGATACATTGGTTTCCAGATTTCTAAACCTTTTTAATTCCCTGTTTGAATGATGTTTCATACTGTTTAACATCCCTACATGATTGTTAGTTATGTTAATACAGTAATTACATTCGAATTTGGCTAATGATAGGAGAATGGGATATTTGGTTTTGTTGAGAATGTAATAGCCGATTGGGGTTGAAGTGATTCTCTTAAAATATGTTAACTAATTTTGTTTCATTTTAACTCTTGCTTAATGAACTGAATTAGAATGGCCACTTAATGTGAATTCTCATACATGTCTTGGTGTCTTTTTGTGTTTGAATTCAAATGATGGGTTGAAGTATCATTCCTATTAACTGTTCATGTTAACTGTCATTGTTGATTTCTCATTATCCCAATTTTTCTGATACCTATTACATCAGTCCATTATTTCCTATTTTTCCAAATTTTAATGTGAACTTTAGCATCAAATTTAACCTAGTTAACACTGTTAATTTCATGGTTTAAAACCTTATTGTAGTGCACCTATATGATTTTTATTTGTGTGTCAATTTGGGGTTGAATTGGTTTTGATTTGGGTCTTAAATCTGTGAGTTAAGTATGGACTGAAAACTGGGGTGTGGGAACAGTTTTAAACTGAATTCTTGTGAACTGAATTAAGGGTTTTTCAATGTATTAATCTGGAAATGAACTGTTTGGCTGAACTGAGTTGTGTGAACTGTTTTCCTTCATTACTTCTTAATGTAAACTGTGAAATGGTCTTCAATATGGAAATCTGAACTGAAATGAGTATTGTTCAATGGTTCACTGTTTTGTCACACTGTTTTAGATTCCAGATTTCACATTGTTTATAGTTTACTGATTTTTTTTCTTTACATTTGCCACTGATTTCTTACACTGTTTTCACATACCATATGACACTCACATGCCTATGTCTAACACACACACACATGACACATGAGCACATGTGTTTTCCCCTTTCTCTATACATATGTATGTATGTATATGTATATATATATATATATATATATATATATATATATATATATATATATATATATATATATATTAAGATATATATATATATAGGTATCCTATATATATGTGAGTGTGCTTACTATTATATATATATAGATAATATATGTATATTGTAGGATACCTATATGCATATGTGTACAGTATTATATTAAATTAGATATAGTTTGATATGTGTTATGTGTGGAATGCATGATATAGCCTATGGGCACATAGTCTGTGGTGTATCCCTATGTGATACAGCCTGTGTGTATGGCTTAAATGCCAGTGTAGGAGTGTGGTTGGCTTGTATAGCCTAGATATGGTGTGTGCTTGCTAGAATAGGCTAGTTAGGCTTAGTGAGACTTGTTTGGCTTAGGTTTGACCTAGTTTGACTAGTATAGTTGACTGGAGTTAACCAAGTGTTGACTTTAGTTTAGTTTGACCTAGACAGCATGCAGACGCATTGTAGATTACTATTATCATCCCCTGTATACATCTTGACTTGTGTTGCTCTAACTAGGAGTCAGGTACCTCATCTCGAACAGTACATTTACTTCAGACATTCAGATACCAGGCGAGTACATTCTCTGACTGTTTCATACTTGTCTGGATTTACATTCTTGCTCTAGATTACTGTACTTGATGCTGACACGATTGTTATCACGGATTGGTACTATATGGATCTTCTTCTGAGATGTTATACCCTTGTATTCACTAAATACATATTGTGATGTGCGTTTCACTTACATATTGTATTTATTGAATACCCATATCCTTGTATACTCATTATGCATATTGTACTCTCATTATCACATAAGTTCCAGGGATAGACCATTGTATACTATTATATAACATTGTACAACTATTGTATAATATTGTACATCTATTCTTTAATATTGTACATCCATTGTATAAAATTGTACACTATTGTATAAGATAACGTAACTGGAGTGGATCCTTGTGTATTGATTGGGGAGGGGGAGTAGAATTGGTTATGGACTCAAATCTTATTGTACAATATTGTATAACTATTGTATATGTCTATTGTACACCCACGTACAATGGAGTTACCATTACATTGTCCTAGACCGTTTACATAACCATATTGTATTCTAAATCACAGTTGGCTTACAGTTCATACTTATCATATATAGATATTTCCTGTTATCAAATCTCTACTATTTTTTATATACATTCTTCTTTCAGCGTTTCATGTACCTTACTCTATTACATGCTTTATATTTTCTAACTTGATATGAACTACGTGAGTTGTTTTGTGCTCGCTCCCGTCCTGACTGGACCTGTTGAAAATTATACAGAGGATGATGAGGAATCCCTGCACCCCTTACTTGGAGCTTGCCTAGTTGACACTCGCGACCTGGACAGCTGGGGAGGTTCGGGCAGCTGCTCAGGATGATACCTTACATAGTGTAGATAGCTTAGACTGTTCTTTCTTTTCGTGTTTAGTTGTTGTCTTTATTTTTAGAGTTGTATATTTTAGAGATGTTGAGACTGGTAGTTGTTGAGACTCTGTTATTTCATTCTACTGTACCTCAGTTGAGGATTTCTAATCTATTTCCATCATGCTACATTCTACCTTAGATTGTGATTGAGTTGTACCTCTGTGATGGCCTCCTTTTGGAGAGTATATTCATGTTATATAGTTATAGTTCATGACCTAGAATAGTGTTCTACCGCCGATACTGCGACGTAGGATGGGCGCTGTTACGTAATCGTACCCTCACGGTGGGTATGGGTCGTTACACGTACTTCCCCAAAAATCAAATTGTACTCTTATACTTTTCTTTTTTTTTAGTTTGTAAAGAAACTTTTATTTTTTGTAAACAAGTCCGGGTTATCCCAATAATGCTTATATAGGAATCCTCAGATCGTGTCGTACCCGAGTCGGGCTAGCTAAACCATTATTTAACGCATGGCACATAGTACTTAGAATGCACCAGTCCCTGTGGTCACACATAAAAAAAGAAGAAGAAAATGATGTCTTTTCTTTATTGGCGCAAGGTACCATAAATCGAACACGCCTGAAAAATCCTGCCTTGAGGATCCCTGAGTACAAAAAAGAATTCTGGGGAATGGGACGATGGAGATCGAGCGGCAGTTGCTCCTTTACTCCGTTGACACTCCGATTACAAAAGTGGAAGAAAACCTCAGAAAATTGCTAACTCTCGGCTCACTGGCAAGAAGTGCAGCAATTTGGCTCTTGAAAATGCTCTCTGTTCTATATTTTGAAGAGGAACGAGACCCCTTTTTATAGTCATTCTTGAGCTGGAATGATGTTATGCGCCCACGTGAGGGAAACACACTAGTTTTCATGTGGGCACATAGTCCTGCCTTGGGCGCATAGGGTGTAGGCGCATGCACGCTGCGAGATCGTGGGTTGGTCATGGTGTTGACGTGGCCGCATGCTTCGGTGCATGACTGCTCGTGGAGACTGATGTGGCTGTGCACTTCGGTGCACGTTTTGATCATAGCTTTAACCGAGTCAGGCTTGGGCGCATAGCCGTGTCTCGGGCTATGCGCCCTCCTTTTAGGGAAGCTAGTCTTGGGCGCATGGAACTTCACTGGCAGGGCGCATAAAGCTTCACTGGCTGGGCGCATAGAGCTTCACTGGTTGGGCGCATAGAGCTTCACTAGCTTGGGCGCATGGGGCTTTATTGCTGAAAATTTTCATGCTTCTACAAGTTCCCCTTCAAAGTTTTCGATACTTGAACGAGTTCGAAATACTTTGAAAGAAGTATGGATCGTCTTCTCATGATGCAATGGGTGTATAACACGGCTCTCTCCTTGGGCGCATAGTGTTTGGCCAACCTGTCAGAGAGATATGACTGTTGAGATCTTCCTCAAAATCTGAACTGACAGATTCATCCGGGTGTAATTTGAAGCGGTCCATCCTTCATACGTCATCCACGTCAGCAAGTGACGGTCGTATAGTGTGCAACGGGCTGGTTCTTCACGTGGGCGCATAGGCCATTGTGGGCGCATACTGTACAATGGGCGCATAAGCACATAAAGCTAGTGGGCGCATAAGAAGTGGCCTGTGCCTATAAATAGTCCCTGAAGGAGAGAGAAAGCTCATTATTCCCCTCTCTTAGAATTTTTCAGAAACCTTTTATTTTCTTTCTTTGAGAACCATGTCTCCCAAGGTCGCCAAGAGATCCGCGAAGGGCAAGGGGGCTGCGCCGAGTGGCTCTCCTCCTGCGACAGCATCTTCACCAGTCCAGGACCCGATTCTAGGTGAGGGCACGCTTCAAAAATCAAAGTCTCGAGTGTTAATTTGCGACGCTCAGACTTTTATTCTGCCTGGGCGCATACGCCTAAGGCAACATACTTCTGTGGGCATTTTTATGCGCCTACAGAAGTTATGCGCCAACACTGTGGTGTGCTACGCGCCCATATGTTGCCATGTTATGCGCCCAAATGCTGTGGCATGTTATGTGCCCATGTTCTGTTCGTGTGTTGTGCACCCACTTGTTTGTTTTGGGCGCATATCCCTTTGGGCGCATAACCCTTTAGGCGCATAAGAGCCCTTCAGCACTTAGTTTTTTCTGGGGATTTTCGAGTCTGACTTTTTCTTCTGTCCTTGCAGTAAACATGTTTGTCCCAGAGCTTAGCGGTATCCCTTTCGGTTCTGCTTGCCACGTTCTCGGTACAAACCTTATAACCAATGTGGTCAGCGATGTTCAGGCAAAGATCAGTCATGACCAACCGACGGAACGGGCAATCGCCATGATTGAACAAGACAAAACCTTTCTAAAGCAGATTATTAATGATGAGAAGCTCGGAGGGTCACGCTGTTGGAAGAAACCATACTTCCTATTCGGTGACAGCGTAGGATTCGAGGATGACGTGATGATATGTCTGGAGGATTCTTTGGTAGTTACGTTGATTGACCAAAGAATAGGGATGACATCAATGAAGCGCCAATACCCTCTGTCGGCGTTTGTTGATCTGGCTGTGCAGAGGCAAATGAAATGGGACTTGACTCCTGAACTGCCTGGGGTTGTTTCTGGCAGGATCCAGTTCAGCTCTGGTGACCTGAAGAAGGACACGTTCAAGTGTGTCAAGGGTTCCACATCCTACTCTATGAGGGGGCTACAACCGGGTGTTATATTGAACGATGTCCCGACTGATCTTCATCCCTATGCTGCTGAGACTCTCTCCAACTTGATGTTGTCGAAGAAGGAGTCATATTCGGAAGGGAAGATGCGGATGGAAGGCTGGAGACATCCCGTTCCGTTCTGGAGTGACCTTACTGGATGGGTGCTCTCGACTTATGAGGCCACCTTAAAAGCTGTCGGTCTTCTTTATGCCGTCAGGGACACCCAGTATGGCATCAAGGTTAACTGGATGATGTTCATCTCCTTGGCAGAGTTGTACAACCATCATACGTGCACCTTCTTCACTCTAGGCGAGAAGATGGGTTTGGCTCTTCACAAGATGTAGGAAGTATCCAAACTCCCCTGGGGGACGGAGCTGTATGCAGAATACGTCCCTAGTGATGCAGAGATCTTGGACTTGGAGGAGGAGAGCTCTGATATGATGAATGTGTACAAAGAGTTACTTGTTACTTTTTCATTTGTCACCAGATTACGAAAAAGGGTAAGACCGAGGGGTCCATCCCGCATACGAGGGCTTGGACCAACTATGTTTTCACCAAAGAAGGGGGAATGGCCCAGTCTCCTTCTCGTCACCTATGCCCTTGACAATCTCTGAGATAGATCGGTTGATGACAGATCACGGAGCTGCGGATACCGAAGATAGGGATGATCCTGAGGGAAATTTCTTGATTTATCATTTTTTCAGACAAGCTGAGTTCAAGATATCAGAAAAGGCGGTGCTTGCTACTTTTTTGATGATATGGCTTCGTGACTGCGTAGTCCCTGGCAGTTCAGGGTCTGTTGAGAGAATCAGCCGGGGGATGATACTTCCGGCAGTAAGGTTGACCTTTGGACATCGTCTTGTATTGCTTCCCGAGATGGTCTGTGCCATTCAATGGGGTTTGCGTCATTTTGTTGTGCACACGATAACATCCAGAGACAGGAAGGACTTTGCTAGGACTGAGTTACCCTTCCACTATCTGATGGGGTAGCTGGTACTGCATTGTCCCAAATTGATGAACGTCGGGCTGATGGCAGATTTTTTGGTGGGAGATGCCTTCATTCGGAGGTTCAAAGGCACGGATTGGACTATTACAGGGGTGTCTGCTTGCATGAGGGCTTTGAGTTTTCTGCAGAATTATGAATTCTTCAGAGTATCGCCTCCATCTGGCAGTGGTCGCGTGGAAGACACCCTAGTAGATGAGGGAGCACTTACTACTAGCCTTCCTATCGGAGCATTTCGTTGGCTTCAATCTATTAAGCCTTTCCATCTGGTATTCAGGAACAGGAACCACACTTTTCTGGAACCTTACTTGCCAAGCCGCATTGCACGGTAATTCGGCTACAGCCAGCTTCTCTTGAGTAATTCCAGTCCTCATCTCCAGTCGATAGGGAGTCTGATCGACGGGGCACATGCATAGGGCTACTACAATGCTGGATGTATAGGGGCAGTTTTTACCCTACCCGAAGATAAACCCGACACCCACATGCTCTTTGCTGCTGCTAAGTTCTATATTCAGGTAAATACCCTTCCTTCTCGGTATGATCGTGAGCATAGTTTTATATCAGGGACCAAGCTTGCCCCTGTCATTGCTGATATAGGACGAGCATGTGCAATAGGAAGTATCAGAAAGGAAGGCGCCGCACCCACAATTAAACCTACTGTACTACCGCAACATAGAGTTGTTGTTGAAGAGCCTATCGTTGCAGCGCCTCGGAGATAGGACACTGAAGAACCTCTTTCTACCGTTCCTCACAAGAGGAAGGCTCCTACCGAGCTGGTGCCATGGCCAAAAAGGAAGAAGGTGGTTGTTTTTCGACGGAAGAAGGTTGCGGATGTAGGTGCCGGCTCGCCTCCTCCCAGAAGGTCTTCTTGGCAGACGGCGTTGCAGGCCGTTGCCACTCGGGAGGTAGACCCTTTCCTAGACTCCGTAGCCGTTCTAGTCAAGCCTTTGGAAGCTTTCTCACCTTTGCGTTTGTCCTTTGCACAGGACCCCGAAGTCGCAGCTGAGGCAGGTGCCTCCTCATCTGAGGAGGTAGATGTGACGATAGAGTCCCCTGCTCGTCCTCACTGATGGATGAGGTCGGGTCTTCTTCGGCTGTAAGGCTTGAGCGACAGGGTGATCAGGGCGAAGGCCCAGAACATGACGGCGATCAGAAGATCAGTTTCTCCTACGACATATCTGTGGAGGATATGTGTCACCCCCAATTCCTGTATTTCGTATTTGTACTCGTAATTTGATTTTTTGGCACGTATTTTATTTTCTCGACTTGCGGATTCTGGCTTCTCGTAAATGGGTTTTGGACCATGGCTTGGTTTTATTTTGTGGAGTTGGTTTGGGTTGGTTTGGTTCATCATGAGTGGAACACCCTAGCCTATTCTCTACCTCCATTCCATCACAACTACCCTCATTAAAACCTACCAACCTTTTCTCTCTCCTCCATAACTCCATTAATTTCTTTCAACTTCTTCTTCTTCTTTCTTCCACACAACTCCCCAACCCATAGGCAAGTGCACCTTGCCATCAAATAAGTACCACTTTTTATTTGTCCATTAGCTAGATTAGGCCATAGAGAACAACTTTAGAACTTGATATTTTGTGATTTGGAGCTTTCATTTTTCTAGATCTAGATTTTGACTATTTTCGGATTTATATGGTTTTGATCTATTTTGGTTGGATTTTTGTGGGTTTTGATGCTTCCATGAGGAAGAGAATTCAATTTACTCAAGTTAGACCTTTGAAATTCTAGATTTGGTTTTGATTTTACCAAGATATGAAGTTTTGAACCTTAGAGTTCTTGGAGTCTTCTTCTCGGCCTGGAGGAGAAGACAGCAGCCTGCGCTCTTTAGCGCAGGGCTGGATTGTGCATCCCCCTCGGCCAGCGCTCTTTAGCGCAGCGCCGACCGCGCAGCTTGCCCCTTGGCGAACTGCGCTCAACCCGAGTGCGCATGGATTCATGCGCAGTCTGCCCATGCGACATCTATCCCTGCGCACTCCACTCATGCGCAATCTGACCCTGCACCATCCATTCCTGCGCAACCTGATCCAGCGTAATCCATCTGCTGCGCAGTTGGCACCCTGCGCAGCTCACCCTGCGCACTTGGCACCCTGTACAGTTGGTACCCTACGCACTTGGCACCCTGCGCAGTTGGTACCCTGCGCAGCTCACCCTGCGCACTTGGCATCCTGCGCAGCTCACCCTGCGCACTTGGCACCCTGCGCAGCTCACCCTGTGCACTAGGCACCCTATGCAGTTGGTACCCTGCGCAGCTCACCCTGCGCACTTGGCACCCTGCACAGCTCACCCTGCGCACTTGGCACCCTGCGCAGCTCACCCTGCGCACTTGGCACCCTGTGCAGCTCATCCTGCGCACTTGGCACCCTGTGCAGTACATACCCTGCACAACCTACTTGTCTGTGATGAAATTGTTATTTCTTGATCTTGGCTCTTCTATAGTCCTATTTATATTAGTATTTTATTAGATATTTTATGCCCATTTTATATCCTTACGCCTTTTGACATGAACTTGATTTTGCTTAATATGTTGGGAATGACTATTGTACACGGCATGGTATGACATGACCAACCTGACACGACAGTGACCAGTAGTGGTGCACTCCTGACAGTACCCTGACATGATTTATCTTGATAACTTGATAGTGGCCCGTGGCGGCGCACTCCTGACTTGACTTGACTTGTAACTTGTAAACTTGACTCGTATAATCAACTTGACACCGTGGGTGCTCCTGCTTGCTTGTTTGTACAATTCACTTGTCTTGTCTTGCATCATGTCTAGGACGTGACTTCCTGGGTACCACGGCCAGGGACTCGCGCTAAATTGGATTAGGCTAATGATTAGATCACACTAGAACATAAAGAATTCCCAGTCACAGGCAATCTCGTTATCTGGGCGCTTTAATGGATTTGTAGCTTGCCGACGAGTAGAGCACATTTCCAGTACACTGTCATGTGTTGCACCCTCTAAGTCACCTAAGGGTACATTTGTCTCCCGAGCAATGTACCCACCTATAACTCTCAACCCGCGGAAGGATAACTGGATAGTCTGCAGGGCTTGGGACTGGGAGTTTCTCACTTGCATCTTGTTAGTAATTAGGTTTGTGATAACCCTAGTTAGTTAAGGTAGTAAGCCATAGTACTTGCTTGGCCGATTGTGAATGAATGGTGTCCAGCTCTGTCTAAGTCTTGTCTAGCCCCTGTACCTGGAACTCTTGATTATGATTGTTTTACTTATCTTAACGATAAATGAGTAGAGACAGTGAGCTATTCAGGCGAAGGGTTACAACCCCGGTCCTTGTTTGGTTTAAGGATTGTAACCTGGCTCCCGGAATGGTTCTACGTCCCTAGTCGTTTATCGCCCTGTGTACCTTACTACTTGTACTTCTTTTATTCTTATGTTCTGTTATGCTGGCTTTTGTTCTTATTTGTGGCCTCCTTGTGGCACTTGCTCTTTCTGGGGTTTGACCCAGCTGGTTTTGTGTGGCCAGATTTCGGAGCAGCTCCCGAGGATCTACCGAGCTTGCAGCCCAATGGTGACAACTAGACGGAACCCGGGCCAAGAGTGGGTTTTCCTTTTTGTTTCACCCACTTATATGTAAATTTATTCTTTGAGGCGTTTAGCCAACGAGCACCTGTTAGCTCGATGCACATTTACTTACTGTCTGCCTACGGGTTGTAAACATGTTTAACAGATCCTAGGGTTGATCATGTATGACTGAACTCTTGCTAGTCCTATCATTTTATACGACTAGCTTCATGATCATCCAATATGTAATATTTGGGACGCCTTATATATATATATTTGATGCTCTAACATCTTGTAACTTTGTTAATTGCTTGAGATTGAGACAATAGGCTTGACCTTAAGAGACTGCTGGCTTGTAGTAAACCCTCATATCTAGACAGCCGTGACCGTATAGTTGAGATGTATTCTATTTCAATATACGTAGCTGGCTATGTCTGCCCCCGCTCTCCAGTATTCTGGTTCTGGGGCGTGACAATATGTCTGCAATAGGAAATGTAATGAAAGAGCTAGACGAGAACAAAGTCCAATCGGCTCATCCTCCTGCGGGTACGTTGCCTTTACGCCTCTCTTCGGATGAGATTTTTTTACTTTGATTTTGTATGCTCCTTGTGAGACTGACAACGACTGTATGTTCCCTTGTAGACAAGGGGAAAGAACCCCTCGCGAAGATAGTCCCCGCCATTGGAAAAGGGACAGAAGTTGTTCCTGATTCCTCCAAATCCGCTGCTGCGGAGGAAGCTGCTAGTGAGCTGGTATCGGCTACAGAAAGAGAGGTCGAGCAGCCTGCTGAAGGGGCTGTTACTGAATCTGCTCATGTTCCGGCTGAGCTTGTGGAAGATATCAGGCCTAATGCCCTCAGGGCCTTGATATTGTTCTTCTTGAATATTCTGGGCCTGTTTTTGGTTTCCCTGAAGCCAAAACTGATGACGTAGTCCAGGATGGAGTTGGGCAAGCCGAAGGTACAAAATTATAACTCTTTCACCTTTCCTCCCTCTTTTCCGGTTACTGATGTATATATATTTTTCTTTGTCAGGTTCGGCTTCCTGTCAGGTGTTCCTTCCTGAAGTAGAAGAAACTTTCCAAGCCTCCTCTCCGACGACCTCCACTTAAGATGAGGAGATGGCCTAGGAAGTCGTCAAAGCTTTCTACTCTGTTCTGAAAGTGAAGCTTCCTGGAGTCCTTAATCAGAATGCTGCCTTTGGCCCTGTGAGGGCTATTGCTGAATACAAAGTGGCGGCCCTCGGGAGCATTGCCGGCTATGAAGAGCGGGCCAATACTCTGAGAAAAGTTCTGAATGACCTGGAGGGTCAGGTGGCCTGGTTCCGGGATGCTAAACAACGGAGCCCGTCATCCCTGTTCTGCACGGAAGACGAGGCTCTGATCAAGGCTCTCGCGGAAGAGAAGGCTACTTTCCAGACAAGGAAGGATGCCCTTGTTCGAGAGATCGGCGAATTGACTGACCTGTATGGCAAGTTCAATGCTGCAAGTGAGGCACATACTACCTCGAAGAATAGGCTAGCTGTGCAGATCACCGAGAGGTATAATCATATTGTGCAGATACAGAACGAGATTGCCCAACTGGAAGCTGACTTGCGGGCGGCGACATCTGAACAGGAGGATTATTTATCCCAGGCTGCCATAACTGCCACCACTTCTGCCCATTTAGAAGAACAGCAGGCGAAGTTAGAGGGGGAGCATCAGAGTCTGATCCTCTTCTAGGATGAAGTCGCTCGTCAAGAAGAGGCACAGTGTCGAGCTACTGTGAAGTCTGAAGCCAAAATTGTGGCTCTAAGGGACAACATTAATCGCTTATGTATCCCATAGATTCCTTGTAACTCTCTCTCTCTTCTTCTTCTTTTTTCAGCTGTCACGGCTCTTGTACCTTTTTTTTGTCTCTTGGTAGATGTTCAAGTACAAAATAAAGAATCTTTACAAAATGAATGTGATTTTGTGAAATATCGGTACTAGAGGTAATATGGACGTAGCAAGGATATTTTTGCTGGGTATTCCGCTGGGTAATTTTGATGTGGACCTATTATCCGTTTTATATTCAAATGATTCGAATATAGATAATAAGTTGAACGAAGCTGCTAGTAGAGGTAATATGGACATAATAGCAGAGGATGTTCTATATCTGACCACAGGTAATATGGACATGGAAAGATACATAACGCTAGGTGGGAGTGGATAATTCAGAGGTAATAGGGATGTGATTATCCTTGATGAATACTTTGCTCAGAGGTTATATGGACATAGCAAAACATAATTATTTTATTGGGAAAATAATTATCGGAAAACAATTCAGAGGTAATAGGGACGTGAGTTGTTTTCGTCAAACCGAGTTTGGACAGAGTCAAAAATGGGAATGATTCCACTGGGGAAATATTTTAGAGGACCTATTATCCAGGATAATAGTTTAGATAATTTTTCGAATCATACAAATATCGCAATGTACATTTACATGACTGAACACAAGTGAACAAAAAGGGTTACATAGAGTATTTCTTCAGGAACTTGTCGTTGATAGGCATCATGAGCAAGTCACCATCAGGCTTGGTTAGCCGGTACGTACCGTTAGAATACAATGATTCTATGATGAAAGGACCATCCCATTTAGGCTGGAATTTTCCTTTTGTTTTGTGCGTCATGACCATTGGTCTTCTCACTACTAAGACCAGATCGTCGACTTGGAAGATCATTTCCTTTACTTTTTTATTGAAAGGTCTGGAAAGGCGTGCTTGGGTATAGCTCAATGTACTGCTGAGCTAACAAATATTTTTCGTCTAGCACTTCGAGCGCCTAGAGTCGCAGACGGTAGCTTTCTTCGGTAGTCAACTCGTTGGCTAAGGCTACTCAAAGAGAAGGAATCTAGATTTCTAGGGAAGAACTGCTTCCCTCCCAAAAACCAGAAAGAATGGCGTACTGCATGTTGGAGTCCGGACCGTCGTACGATAGACCCATAGACATTCATCGAGCTTCTCATTCCAATCGTGCTTGTTTGAAGATACGAACTTCTTGAGAAGTTTTATAATGGTTTTGTTGAAGGCTTCTGCTAGCCCGCTAGCCGCTAGATTGTAGGCAGTAGAGGCTACGTTCTGGATTCGATTCTTATCATAGAACCGATAGAATGCATGGCTTATGAACTGTGGACCATTATCATGGATGATCCTGCGAGGTAGGCCGAAGTGGTAGATGACGTGATGTTTGATGAAACTGATCACGTTTGACGTCTTCACTTCGGTGAGCGGTATAACTTTTGTCCATTTGGAGATGTAATCGGTTATGGCTAGGATGAACCGATGTCCTTTGAAGGATGGCGGGCTGATTGGTCCTATGACGTCCATGCCCCAGGCTTCAAACGGCCAAGATGCTGCTGTCGGATGTAGAAACTCCGAAGGTTGATGAATAAAATTGGCATGGAACTGACAAGCTCTACACTTCTTTTATATTCAACAACATCTGCTATAATTGTGGGCCAGTAATAACCCATTCGTTTGAGACGATCTTATAATTTGGGGCCTGGTTGATGTGCACCACAAACTCCATCGTGAGCCTCCCGGAGTGCATGCTTGGCTTCTGTGTCTGATAAGCATCGTAACAGTAGCCCGTCGTAAGAGCGTCGGTACAGCATTTTGGTAGCTGTGTCGTAGTAAAATCTGAGGGATTGCCTTTGGATAGACACTACTTCCTTCGGGTCCTCGGGGAGGATTCCATAGACGGCGTAGTCTATGAAGGTAAATCTCCAGTCTTTAGCATCGAGGCTTATTTTTATTACGTAACTGTGATGAATATGCAAGGCATCTTTTGATGAATATGCAAGGCATCTTTCACACAGAATATTTCTCGACTAGACACTATGATCGACTACTGAGTATTGGTAGGAACGGTCAAGGAAGCAGCAAGACCGGCTAGAACATCTGCTTCTATATTCTGTAGTCGAGGCACGTGCTCGATGAAGAATCCAGTGAAAGTCGATGCCTTTTCGATTGCTGCTCTGTGGTAGGGGATGAGATCTTTATGGCGAACTTCATAATCTCCTCGGACCTGACTGACCATTAGCTTGGAATCCCCGTAAGCTTCTAGATAGTCAACTTCCAGTTGTTTTGCCAATTGTAGGCCGATTAATAGGGTATTATATTCGGCCACATTGTTGGTGCATGGTTTCATGAGAGAATATACACGATATATAACCAGATGATCAGGTGACACGAGTACGACACCTACTCCGGCCACGATATTTCCTTTAGGTCATGTTCTTGATGCACCGTCAAAGAACATTCGCCAAATAGGGATTTCTTCAGTTGCAGTGTTAGACTCCACCACTTCGTCGGGGATTTCGTCGTAGAGTTTGGACGATTCTGACACCGGATGAGCTGTTAGGAAATCAGCTAATGCCTGGCCTTTTACTTTCTTCTGAGGAACGAAGAGCATATGGTATGGAGTCAACAGCATTGCCCATGTAGCTAAACATGAATTGAGATAACCCGGTATAGTCATGAGTATTCTGAGAGGGTTGACTTTAGATATAATGTGGATGGTCTGTCCAGACACATAGTGGTGTATCTTCTGGATGGCAAATACTAGTACAAGGTATTCCTTCTCCACCGATGTGTATCTGTGTTCGGCACCCACCATTGTGCGGTTGAGGTAGTAGATTGCCTGTTCATGGCCGTCTTCATTCTTCTGAGCTAGTAGGGTGCCAAAAGAATGGTCCATAGCACGGACATATAGTAAGAAGAGCTTCCCCATTATTGGAGCTACCAATACTGGAGGGCTTGTAAGATATGCCTTGATGTCGTCGAATGCGCGTTGACATTGTTCAGTCCAGACGAAAGATACGCCTTTCTTCATGAGCTGAGTGAATGGTTGACACCTTCCAGAGAGGTTCGAAATGAATCGTCTGATGTAGGCTAGCCTTTCTTGTAGTCCGCGTAGCTCTTTAAGGTTTCTTGGAGGATGCATATCTAGGATAGCCTTCACTTTCTCCGGGTCCAGATGTATACCCTTTGAAGTGATGACGAAACCAAGGAACTTGCCGCTGGAGACTCCCAGAAAAGACTTGGTTGGATTCATCTTGAGTTGGTGTGCACGCATTAGTTCCAACATCGTTCTCAAGTCTTGGAGGTGGTTGCACTAGAGACAACTTTTGACTGCGATATCGTCTACGTAGCACTTTACAGTTTTGTGCAAATGATCGCAAAAAATTGTGTTCATGGCTCGCTGGTATGTCGCCCCTGTATTTTTCAATCCGAAGGGCATCACCGTATAGCAGTATACCCCGAACGGTGTTCGAAAAGATGTGTGCTTCTCGTCGTCGGAGAACATCTTGATCTGGTTGTAGCCTGAGAACCCATCCATGAAGGATATTTGCTCGAAGCTGCAAGTATTATCGATCATTACGTCGGTGATCGATAGAAGGAACTCGTCCTTCGGGCATGCAGAGTTCAAATCACGGTAATCGATACAGACTCAAACTTTACCGTTCTTTTTCATGACTGGAACGATGTTAGCAACCCAGTCTAGGTGTTGTTCTTCGCTAATGAATCTACTGGCAATGAGCTTCTTGACTTCATTCTCGATGGCCTCCATAACGTCTGGTCGAAATCGTCGTTGTTGCTGCTTCACTGGCTTAGCTTTAGACAAAATATTCAGGCGGTGCATGGCAACTTTAGGGTCCAGGCCTGGCATGTCTTCATAGTTCCATGCGAAGACGTCGATGTATTCTCTTACAAGCTGTATAAGAGATTGACGTTCATCGCCAGATAGATTTTTGCTGATGAAGATTGGTTTGAAGGATGATTCATCTCCTAAATTGACTTGGATGACTTCGTCTTCGGTAGGTGGTTCACGGTGTTCGAAGCGCAGCTCCCACCAAGTGTCCATCTTTTAAGCCCATTGTTCAAGCTCGATTGATTGGACATCGTCTATAATTTGGCCAACGAAAATCATGTTGACGGACAGAGTTGTCTTGAACATATCGCCAATGCTGGAGTCTGAGTCCCAGAGGGAAGAATCAAAAGAATGAGAACAACGATCTGCTTCATCATCTGATCTTTCTGGAGTTGTTGGGGGAGTAACATAACCCAAACCAACACCGCTTCGTTGATAGTAGTTCTCGAGTTTGCCGGGAAGAGCAAAGTGTCGTATTGGCAACCGTCGTCCTCGGCCGTAATTTAGCCCTTGTCGCTTTTGATGTCATATCCCATGTTCTGAATGATATTCTTGGCCTGCCAACTATACCGGAAAAGTTGCATTTTCCCAGAGTCATAGTCAGCTTCTGTGTTGTGCTTGGGAGAAGTAGAGTCTGGAATGAACTTTCTCTCGCCAATTATATGACCGAAGATGATTAGTTCTTCATCCTTCTTTCTGGCTGGAACAATGAAGTAGAGGATATCTTCAGGGTAAACTTTTTTCCGCAGGTGAGGCGTCGTGACCGGCATGCAGAGGTGTGGTCCTATGCCGTGCTCTAAAGCGTATATCGTATCTATGTAGTGGTTTACAGATTGATAGACATCGGAGTAATTCAAAGATAAACCTTCACTAAGGAAATACGTAAGTTCTTCTTCACGGATAACATCATCCGCTGAAGGTACATTATTATGAGTATTGATATACTCATTGAGAGGATCATCATCTGGAAGAGGAGCCATAGTCTTGGCCTCACCACGTAGGGTAATTCTTCAGGATTGGGAGGACGGGCATCAGTAGGTTTCTCCCGGGGTATCTTGCTGAGAGTGATGGTCAATGGTTTGACCTTGTCAGTGTTCTTCTTTTTCATCCAGATTGTGAGAGGCTTCGGAGTACTTTTTGGAGTAGTATGTCCTTTGACTCGGATGATCAGAGGACCATCATTGGAGGATGAACCGGCTTCAGCTTCATTGTCAGCTTCGTTGTCGTCATCCTTGGGGGACTGAGATTGGTAAAGTACCGAATCCCCATATTAAGCTTCGATGCCCTTAAAAGGATCGACATCAGTAAACTTCGTCTTCACGACACCGTCGCTGTTGACGTACTTGAAGCACTGATGAAGTGTAGAAGGAACGATCATGTTCTCGTGTATCCATAGACGTCCTAACAAGACATTGTAGGATACATTGGTATCGATCACATAGTAGGAAACCTCTGTTCGGAGATCACCGATTTGGCACTTGAGACAGATCTTGCCCAGCGGGGTTTCGACCAGCATTGAAAGCCATGATAGTTGTGTTGGTTGCAGATAGCTTGTGGAGGCAGCAGGAGGTTGAGAAGGTACTGCTTCTTCTTGTACGAGGTTGTATGTCCGAAGATATGTCTTTCCCGATCGCGTCTCGCCAGATAGGACCTCGTAGATGGAAGAGGATACCATATGGTATGACTTATATTTCTTACCCCTTTTTACTTTGAAAGGTACCACCCCCTGCATCACTTCTTGTAACAGGTCCAGATGGACCCACATGATCTCACCACGTTCAGTCGTGAGTGGCACCAAGGTTGAGTTGCGAGCTGGCGGTAGGTTGACGACTTCCATTATTGCCTTGGGAATCGGGACGACGCCGTCTAGGACTTATGTGGAAGGAAAGTCACCAAACTGAAGAGAGATCATGTTAGATGATACAACCTTGTCTTCAGCTTCGAGGTTGATCACTTGGCTGTCGATAAGCTGTTGTATCTTCTTTTTTAGGACGATGCAGTCCTTGGTGGAATGATGCACGTACTGATGATAGAGATAGTACTTGGGATCGTAGAGCTGGTTCACCTCTATAAGACGTTGTGGTGGAGGCAATGTCAGCTTATTACCCTTCGTCAATGTATGAAAGATAGTAATGACATTGTCTTCGTCAAATGAGAAGGTCTCCATAGGCTTGTCGGAGGCGCCCTGAGAATTGGAAGCTCCTTTGGATGTGTCGACCTTCAGGACTTATTTTCCTTTACCTCCAGGAACAGGGATAGTTTGAGGATGCTTTCCCTTGTCTTCAGATTTAGGTGTTTTCAACCCCAGTAGTTCCAAGTTAGGAACTTCGTTTTCAGCAGCATCATCGGCCCCAATGAAAGCGGGCCAGGTATCATACTTATGTATACCCAGACAAAACTTCACTGTAGGAAGGAAGTTATGTCGACAAGTATCCATAAGTTCTGAGTCTGGTATGCCGAAGGGCATCTTCATTGCTAGCCGCCTGAAGCGTTCGATGAAGGCGATGACAGACTCAGTCCTCCTTTGCTTGGTCTCGATGAGGGGGGACATACTAACATGCAAGCCACTCTCGTAAAACTTGTTGAGGAACAACCTCTCCACGTCTTTGAATGAATTGATACATCCGTCAGGCAGACTACAGAACCATTCGAAAGCTACCTCCTGCAAGGTGCTAATAAACAGCTTCGACAAGAACGAATAGTCTCTGGACAAGTTGTCACGACCCACACCCTAGAGTAAGGGCACGAGAAGTGGGTATGTCCAGCCTACGCCGCAGTGTCGCCGTAGAACGTTGTCCTAGGTCAATCATCTAACAATATATAAGGTACCTGTACAGTATATACACTCTGAATAGAGGTGACATAACAGAATACAGTCTCAATCACATCTAAGGTAGAAAACGATAAGATAGATAGATAGATATAAACGAATCCACACAAGAGATACAATAGAAAGAAGTCTAAGTGTCTATGATAACATCTCCACAAACATCCAGATAAAATAAACTTCCAATATATACAATAATGTATCAATGAGAAGACAAGGTAAGATTCTAAGCTAGCAGTCTAAACCACTGGTGGCAGATCCTCTACTGCAAGTGGGTCCAAGTCACAAGTGTTGTCTATAGCTGCACCATAATAGGTAGACACCAGAGCCTCATCATCCTCTGTAAAATTTTCAACAGGTCCAGTCAGGACAGGAGCGAGCACAATACATCTCAAGCAGATCATAACAGGTTAAAAAATATAAACATGCAAGAGAGTACGATACATAAAACTGAAAGAATGTACATGATGTAAATAGAGAGAACTGTAATAGAAATATCTACTATAAGTAGAGAACTATCAGTGACTAGTGATTTAGAGTACAAAGTCGACATGTGAACGGCTGGATTTGCACATGAATATACTAAAGATGCGCACATGGTTATACTACTTTGGAATTGTTCACATAACTATTTATACTCCCCCATACCCCAATCAATACACAAAGATCCAGACACGTTATGTTACGCACATGATTTCATATGAAAGCCAATAAATGGGTGCACAGAAAGTATACATGAGGGCTCATAAATGAGTACACATGAATTTCATATGAAGGCCCATAAATGGGTGCATATGAAGTATAGGTTATACATGAAGTACACGAGAAACATGACCGAACATGGGAGCACATGAGAGTACATGAGCGTGCATGAACGAGCATGAAGCACAAGAAAAACATGAATAACATGAGAGCGAGGAATACATTATGTCCATAAAACACATGACATAAAGTATCCGATGCTCCCGAGGGGGATAACATCTCATGTAGGGATTCATATAGTACCAATCCGTGATAATATCGTGACAGCATCAAATAAGGTAATCTAGAGCAAGAATATAATCCTAAGCAAGTTATGAAATGATCAGAGAATGTACTCGCCTGGTATCCTAAATATCTGAAGAGAATATATTGTCCGAGGAGTAGTGTCTGGCTCCTATAGAACAGTACAAGTCACTACATGTCCAAAATAGTAAAATAGACTGCTATAATGCATCTACATGCTGTCTAGGTCAAGCTAGACTAAAGTCAACACTTGGTCAACTCTAGTCAACCACACTAGTCAAACTAGGTCAACTAGGTGAAGTCCTAGCCCAAACAAGTCTAACAAGTCTCACTAGGCCTAACCAAACCTAGGCTAGCACTCACACAATCACAAGGCAATGTGAACCACAACAATACATAATATAAAATAGATACTATATATAAATACATACCTTCATACATACATGCATATCCACATTACATACATATTTATATATATAGGCATATGTTACATCATGCATATTTACATAGTTACATAGATATATACATTCATGCACATTTACATACATACTTTTTATACATTATATATGTTAACATTCATTACAATGCATTATATTTTACTTATAACTTTGATTCATTCATATATGACATTCATTCATGCATTTATACATTCATTCATTCATGTTATCACTATATACATACTTCATTCATGTATCCACACATACATACATGGATACACAACATACATGTATACATTCATACATGCTTATATTGCATACATGCATACATAACATATCATGTATACATACATACATTACATACATGCCTACATACATATCATATATGCATACTTGCATTCATTCATTCACCTATACATACATACATAGATGCATACATACATATTTGAATACATTATATACTTGCATACATTATATTCGTATATACATACTCTACATTATATTACATTCATTCCTGCATACATGCATACATATAATATATGCATACAAACTCATATTTAACTCAAATATATGTGAATACATACATTACATTGATTGTATTCCTACATGCTTGCATTCAACCATATATATACATTAATGTAAAGAGTATACATATCATATAAAAGTTATTTCATTCATCTAACATATCATGCATTACATACTCTACATTCATTTAATATCCATACTACATAGGCTCATAGGTTACACAAAATATCTATATCGTATAGTCACTCTTCTACTTAAAACCAATAATGTACCAATTGGGCCTTTAATAAATTCTAGGATTAAAGTATGTCGTAGTCCTTCGTGTTAGCTTTCCGAAAATTCAAACGGATCGCATTTTCGTGTTCGAAAGCTCACGAAATCGCGAAAACACCGAAACACGTTTGCCTTTCAGACAGCTGACACTCAAATAATTTTACAAAAAGTTCCAGAATGATTTTGGCTTATTAAAATATATATTTGGAAATCTAACTTCGATACGTTTCTTTTAAAAATAATGGGAGATTAAACGGAGTTCTAAGCTAAAAGTTATGACATTTCTAAGTTGCTTTGGTTAAAAAAAACGTGGATGAATATTATGACGAATTTGAGTTGTTTTGGACAATAGAAACACATGTAGGCCAAGATACTTGGATACCAACATAGGTATCCAAATAAAACTCATTCTAACCATCCTACCTAAGATCAATCCACTCTCTAACTATTCTAAAACTGAATTTAAATATCTATTTAAACTATTATCATACATACATGCACATGGGGTGTCCTAATTTGGGATCTATCAAGTAGGACACAAGACACATATCTAAAATCCTCAAGAGAGCTCCAAATGGCCTCAAATTTGAATCTAAAGGGGACACATGCATGAGGATGGATCCTACGGATTCAAAACTAATTTATATGCAAAGGAAATCGATTTAGAGGATGGATTTTACCTATTGGGAGTGGAATCCCAATGAAATCCTTTAGGACACGGCTCCGATACGAAGATCCCTCAAAGTGGACACTCCTCCTTGCACTTCTTTTTCAATCCTTGGTAGCACCCTTCCCTTGGAGAATGGGAATGATTGAGGGAAGATTTGGTGAACGAATGATTTGATTTGGAGATCAAATCAAAGGGAAGGCTCTCTAAAATTAGGGAAGAACAAAAGAAAAATAAAAGAGGCAAGATTGTAATGACTGAAATAAATCATTCTCCTCTAAAGGTGGCTGCCATAAAGAGTCCATTAGGGCTAATGGGAAATGTCCTAATTGTCCCTCTCTAGTCTCATATGGTTAAGTCTAGACTAGGTTCAAGTTTGGAGTCAAAGGATCTAGTTTTGAGTCTCTAACTTAACCATTCAAACATGATAAAAATTAGTCTAACTAACTAACTTAAATGTTGGGTCTTGTGGGCTATGCTTAACTTAATATTGGGTCCCATCTAGAGTTTAAGCTACCCGGGTCACAATACAAGTCGGAACGAGACGAAACTCAAATCCGACTAAACAAATCCAATAAAAAATATTAAAAATATAAAATTTTCTCAAAATATTAAAATATAAAAAGTGACCAAAATCATAATACATCAATTTAAATATTATTAAAATAATCTAAAATTCACCAATTAATCAAAATTCTAAATAATTCAAAAGTCACAAAATGACCAAAATACCCTCAAGCTAAAATGTGGTAGTGACAAATCTACCCTCCTTAAAATAATTTCGTCCTCGAAATTAAAAGGTGAAACTAAACTGATGAGAAGGATAAACAATTATACCTCAAGGTCCAAAAAGATATGGGTATCGCTCGCGCATCTCATCCTCCCGCTCCCAGGTAGACCCTCCTGGAGAATGATGCCTCCATACGACGCGAACCAAGGGTATCACCTGGTTTCTCAGTACCTTCTCTCGGTGATCCAGAATCTCCACTGGCTGCTCTGGATAACTGAGAGTAGGTCCCACCTCAATCTTCGAATGGTCAAGTACATGGCTAGGGTCAGCCACATACCATCTCAACTGTGATACGTGAAATACATTGTGGACACCCACTAGTGCAGATGGCAAGTCTAGCCTGTATGCCACGTCACCGACTCTCCCGCTGATCACGAAAGGTCTGATGAAGCGCGGGCTAAGCTTTCCACCTCCACCAAGACGTATGGTACCACGAGTCAGAGATATCCTCAGAAAAATCGTGTTTCCGACCTAAACACAAACAAGGTCTCTAATTACTAAATAATCAAACATGATCAACAAACACAACAACAACTTGCTTCTAATCTTATCTCCAGTCAAACTAAGTCGAACATAGCCAATGGTCAACTACTGGTCAACAACTTAGGGTTTTACCTATGCTAGCTATCTAGGTGTTGGCAACTAGAATTAGCAAAAGGAAAAACCCTATAATAGACTAACTCTTAACTTCCTAATCCTATCAAGTCACCCATAACTAAATACCTATAAGCTAAGCACACAAATTCCAATACCACATATACATAAGCTCAAGAACAACAACCCATCACATATATCCTAAGTATATCATCTATATTATATATATATATATATATATATATATATATATATATATATATATATATATATATATATATATATATATGATCATTAAAGGGTTAAAGTAGACTAAACTTATAAGGGACTGAACAATTGTTTAGAAATTAGGCTAAGGATGAATGGTCTAAAACATCAATGTAGGCAAAAGGAATGATGCTAAGGAGACAGAATTTATAAGGCAAAAAGGACAAGTCATTAGGGTCCACTTGTAAAGTTAAAGTGAAAGGAACCTACAAGGTAACTGAAATATGCCTTTAGATCAGACCTGGCCTCTCCTCTCTATCTGGACTGAACACCTACTAAACTACATGCAGGACAGTGGTCTGAAAGAAGTGAACCAAACTGGTGTGCAGAGAATGCAATAGACAGTATACTACAAAGGAGTGCAGGCTACATACCAAATCAAAATACATTACATATATACAAGCTATATATATATTCTTTACCCTCATTACCTCAACCCTGCTCAAAGTCTAATAACACCAACTCCCTACCACATGTCTATCACTCCAAAAAAGGGTCAAAAACTGTAGGGTATGTTGGGTCAGAACAGTGGTGTAGCATGGCTGCACATGAAGATGCAAAACAATCATATGTAAGACAATGATATGTAGGATACATACATATGGAAAATAAACTAATGCTCAGGCAGAGGCTTTTGGAAGACTGAACCATCACTGAAAGGGAAAGGTTTGGACATGTATCTGGACAGATGGGCTAAACAGGTATCATCTGTATCTAATATAATAAAAGAGGGACAGAACAAATGATCAAGGGAGAACTCTTATTAACAACCCACATTATATCCCCAATGTATACTACTGTCCTAAAAGGACTGAACCATCATACAAGGGTTTAAACTCCACTGTAGGGCAGCTTGAGGGTATTACAAGGCTATCAAGTAAGGTAAAATATTAAGAGATGCAATATGTCACCATGTCCAGAAGGTAAGGATGAATGCAGTCCTCTAATATGCATGATACTAACTCTCCAGATATGCAGAATATGATAAGGGGTTGATGGTCATATTGGTGAGTCAATAATTGGGGTCTGAACAATGGTCCAGTGAAATCTATGATGCAATATGGTAGGTAATGAAATGCTGAGTGCAATGAACAACTTGTACAAGTCTGAACCAAGGGGACAGGGTATCTAGTGAAGGGCCTGCACACTGCCTATAAAGGTTGATCAAATATGACTGAACTCAACACAAAGAGAACTCAACTAAAAATAGAAAATTGGACCAATTACAGGCTAAACAACATGTCAATACCCTATACAACAATGACCTATAGATACCAAACAAACCCATATCCCATATGCCAATATCATCTATAACCTATATATATATATACATATATATATATATATATATATATATATATATATATATATATATATATATATATATATATATATATATATAGACCTCTCAGTCTCAGGTGAAGCTACAACTATACTCAAGGACAGGCTCTGGTCATGGGTGCCTTACTGGAAAGGGTAAGGGAAAGTAATAAATCGTCAAGGCTGAAGGCTGAAGGCAGACTAACATCCTATATAAAAACTGGTAGGTATTGTAAATAATAGGGAATCATCTATAATGGGTTATTATTCTAATATCAATGCTAACTATCATCTCTAGGGCACCGATACTCTAAAAGTCATCATATCATTACACTATGAAAGAACTACATATGAATAAGCTCTACAAAAGTAAAATATTCTTACTCTTAAGTTTTTTGATGATGGAATACAATTTTATAACAACAAAAGGGTATGATAGAGATGATATGTTTAAAAAAAAATCTTCTCAAGATACAATCTGATAATCATATGCGTCTGTCAAAAATTATGTTACTCAGAGTCCTCGTCATGCCAGTAAGCAAGGCTGCGATAAACGATAGGTTCCATAACTGGGGTATGCACCTCTATAATCATGTCATCTGAAATTCTCGCTATGTCGACTAGTATAGCTACGAGAAATTCTAAATCTCATAACCAAGATACGTACATCTGAAGTCAGGTCTCTATGTTTCCGCCACGCAGCTAATATGGCTGCGATAAACTACAGGTTCCATAATGAAGTAGACGTTTTACCATCCCTGTTATTCCCGTCAACATATTTTTTGAGAAAATATTGTAACTCGGGCCATAAAATTCATCTCGATAGGAAAATCAAAATCAACAACGATCCATCAAAAATCAAATTCAATAATCAAGGAGTGAGAGCGAACAAAACAAGGGAAAGGATTTCAAATTAAAGTTTAAATAAGATTCTCAAAGGTCGTCCCATGAATCTCTCAAGGAATCCTAACTATGATTGAGTACCCTCAAAATTTATCCTAATCCTACTGCAGGCTATAGTGATACTCTAGTTCGAATACCACTACATAATCTCGACCTGCATGGGTCACTACTAAAAACGTGTCACAACCCGCACCCTAGAGTAAGGGTACGAGAAGTGGGTATGTCCAGCCTACGCCATAGTGTCGGCAAAAGAACGCTGTCCTAGGTCAATCATCTAACAATATATAAGGTACCTGTACAGTATATACACTCCGAATGGAGGTGACATAACAGAATACAGTCTCAAACACATCTAAGGTAGAAAACGATAAGACAGATAGATAGATATAAACGAATCCACACAAGAGATACAATAGAAAGAAGTCTAAGTGTCTATGATAATATTTCCACAAACATCCAGATAAAACAAACTTCCAATATATACAATAATGTATCAATGAGAAGACAAGGTAAGAGTCTAAGCTAGCAGTCTAAACCACTGGTGGCAGATCCTCTACTGCAAGTGGGTCCAAGTCACAAGTGTTGTCTATAGCTGCACCATAATAGGTAGACACCAGAGCCTCATCATCCTCTGTAAAAAATTTAACAGGTCCAGTCAGGACAGGAGCGAGCAGAATACATCTCACGCAGATCATAACAGGTTAAAAAATATAAACATGCAAGAGAGTATGATACATAAAATTGAAAGAATGTACATGATGTAAATAGAAAGAACTGTAATGGAAATATCTACTATAAGTAGAGAACTATCAGTGACTAGTGAGTTAGAGTACAAAGTCGACATGTGAACGGCTGGATTTGCACATGAATATACTAAAGAGGTGCACATGGTTATACTACTTTGGAATTGTTCACATGACTATTTATACTCCCCTATACCCCAATCAATACACAAAGATCCAGACACGTTATGTTACGCACATGATTTCACATGAAAGCCCATAAATGGGTGCACATGAAGTATACATGAGGGCTCATAAATGAGTACAGATGAATTTCATATGAAGGCCCATAAATGGGTGCACATGAAGTATAGGTTATACATGAAGTACACGAGAAATATGATCGAACATGAGAGCACATGAGAGTACATGAGCGTGCATGAACGAGCATGAAGCACATAAAAAATATAAATAACATGAGAGCGAGGAATACATGATGTACATGAAACACATGACATGAAGTATCCGATGCTCCCGAGGGGGATAACATCTCATGTAGGGATTCATATAGTACCAATCCGTGATAATATCGTGACAGCATCAAATAAGGTAATCTAGAGCAGAAATATAATCCTAAGCAAGTTATGAAATGATCAGAGAATGTACTCGCCTGGTATCCTAAATATCTGAAGAGAATATATTGTCCGAGGAGTGGTGTCTGGCTCCTATAGAACAGTACAAGTCACTACATGTCTAAAATAGTAAAATAGACTGCTATAATTCATCTGCATGCTGTCTAGGTCAAGCTAGACTAAAGTCAACTCTAGTCAACCACACTAGTCAAACTAGGTCAACTAGGTCAAGTCCTAGACCAAACAAGTCTAACAAGTCTCACTAGGCCTAACCAAGCCTAGGCTAGCACTCACACAATCACAAGGCAATGTGAACCACAACAATACATAATATAAAATAGATACTATATATAAATACATACCTTCATACATACATGCATATCCACATTACATACATATTTATATATAGGCATATGTTACATCATGCATATTTACATAATTACATAGATATATACATTCATGCACATTTACATACATACTTTTTATACATTATATATGTTAACATTCAGTACAATGCATTATATTTTACTTATACCTTTGATTCGTTCATTCATTCATATATGACATTCATTCATGCATTTATACATTCATTCATTCATGTTATCACTATATACATACTTGATTCATGTATCCACACATACATACATGGATACACAACATACATGTATACATTCATACATGCTTATATTGCATACATGCATACATACATATCATGTATACATACATACATTGCATACATACCTACATATATATCATATATGCATACTTACATTCATTCATTCATTCACATATACATACATACATAGATGCATACATACATATTTGAAGATATTATATACTTGCATACATTATATTCATATATGCATACTCTACATTATATTACATTCATTTCTGCATACATGCATACATATAATATATGCATACAAACTCATATATTTAACTTAAATATATGTCAATACATACATTACATTGATTGCATTCCTACATACTTGCATTCAACCATATATATATACATTAATGTAAAGAGGATACATATCATATATAAATCATTTCATTCATCTAACATATCATGCATTACATACTCTACATTCATTTAATATCCATACTACATAGGCTCATAGGTTACACAAAATGTCTATATCGTATAGTCACTCTTCTACTTAAAACCAATACTGTACCAATTAGGACTTTACTAAATTCTAGGATTAAAGTATGTCGTATCCCTTCGTGTTAGTTTTCTGAAACTTCAAACGGATCGTATTTTTGTGTCCGGAAGCTCCCAAAATCGCGAAAACACCGAAACACGTTTGTCTTTCGGACAGCTGACACTCAAATAATTTTTCAAAAAGTTCCAGAACGATTTTGGCTTATTAAAATATATATTTGGAAAGCTAACTTCGATACGCTTTTTTTAAAAAAATGGGAGATTAAACGGAGTTCTAAGCTAAAAGTTATGATATTTCTAAGTTGCTTTGGTTAATAAAAATGTGGATGAATATTATGACGAATTTGAGTTGTTTTGGACAAAAGAAACACATGTAGGCCAAGATACTTGGATACCAACATATGTATCCAAATAAAACTCATTCTAACCATCCTACCTAAGATCAATCCACTCTCTAACCATTCTAAAACTGAATTTAAATATCTATTTAAACTATTATCATACATACATACACATGGGGTGTCCTAATTTGGGATCTATCAAGTAGGACACAAGACACATATCTAAAATCCTCAAGAGAGCTCCAAATGGCCTCAAATTTGAATCTAAAGGGGACACATGCATAAGGATGGATCCTACGGATTCAAAACTAATTTATATGCAAAGAAAATCGTTTTAGAGGATGAGTTTTACCAATTGGGAGTAGAATCCCAATGAAATCCTTTAGGACACGGCTCCGATATAAAGATCCCTCAAAGTGGACACTCCTCCTTGCACTTCTCTTCCAATCCTTGGTAGCACCCTTCTCTTGGAGAATGGGAATGATTGTAGGAAGATTTGGTGAAGGAATGATTTGATTTAGAGATCAAATTAAAGGGAAGGCTCTCTAAAATTAGGGAAGAACAAAAGGAAAATAAAAGAGGCAAGATTGTAATGAATGAAATGAATCATTCTCCCCTAAAGGTGGCTGCCATAAAGAGTCCATTAGGGCTAATGGAAAATGTCCTAATTGCCCCTCTCTAGTCTCATATGGTTAAGTCTAGACTAGGTTCAAGTTTGGGGTCAAAGGATCTAGTTTTGAGTCTCTAACTTAACCATTCAAACATGATAAAAATTAGTCTAACTAACTAACTTAAATGTTGGGTTTTGTGGGCCATGCTTAACTTAATATTGGGTCCCATCTAGAGTTTAAGCTATCCGGGTCACAATACAAGTCGGAACGCGACGAAACTCAAACCCGACTAAACAAATCCAATAAAAATAATATTAAAAATATAAAAAATTTCCCAAAATATTAAAATATGAAAAGTGACCAAAATCATAATCTATCAATTTAAATATTATTAAAAATAATCTAAAATTCACCAATTAATCAAAATCCTAAATAATTCAAAAGTCACAAAATGACCAAAATACCCTCAAGCTAAAATATGGTAGTAACACAAGTGCAGAGTCTGCGTGTTGAAGTATGTCATGTATTGACGAGGAGAAGTCAACATGTCAAATGAATTCAGCGTCAGTGGCTTGTAGTTAGGAGGGCAAGTAGCATTCTCCTACTCGGGGGGATACGGTTGAGATATCTCCATCTTCTGAAGCTCGTCTTTGTGTGAGATGGTGTCGAGATGAGCGACCGGAGAATCAATTGCATCCTATTGATTGAGCAGGTATTGGGAAACGGCTGCTGAACGGTTTTCTGGCATCGTTTGGTGAAGGACCACCCACATCATTTGTATGATTTGGAGGAGGCACAACGGAATGATACTCCTTTTGTAGTGAAGGAGGATTGTTGCTGTGAGCCGGACCAGCGTGAGCCAAGACGTTTTGTTGAGGTGGAGGAACAGTCCAGCAGCTTGAACTGCCATGATACTGGTAAGCATATCAGTGATCTTGGCGAATGCTGTTTCAAGACCCTCTAGCCGTTTGCTGATCTGATCACTGGCTTCTTCAGGTCTTTCTCCGTCTGTCATGTATGTAGATAACATGCGAGGATGAACAGAGGAAACAGTACAACTGGTGCTGATACTGTCTGTCTCCGAGTGTAGCTCCCCTTCCCAAAAATTTTAAAATATTTTATTATTATTTATTTTATTGAGGTTAATATTTAGATAAAAATTATTTACTAATTTTGGTCATATTATTTCGTTATCAAATAAATGTATAATATATATATTCATATCTATATTAATAAGGTCTTAGACTGAAAATAGATAATATATTAAAAGTATAGAATGTTAGAGCGTTAAATTTATATACGATACATGTGCATGTATGCATTATATATATATGTATAGAGAGAGTAAATAAATAAATGTATAAAAGTATGTGTATCTATATATGTATATAAATATATTATAATATGTGTGTATGTATGTATAAATATATATAAATATATATGTGTAGGTATATATATATATATATATATATATATATATATATATATATATATATATATATATATATATATATATATATATATATATATTTTTTATATATATATATATATATTTTATATATATATATATATATATATATATATATATATATATATATATATATATATGTATACATATATTTGTATGTATAAATATATATACATAGTTATTGCTAAAAAGAAATAGAAAAAGGGAAAGAAAAAGCAAAAGAAAACAGAGCAATTACATCCCGGGCCCGGCCCAAGCAAGCCCAGCCTTCCTATTAGCTCAACCGAGCATTAATCCCCCACTGCAACCCCAGCAGAACAAACCAAGCCACAGCCGTCCCCCCCCCAATACTCCAACTCGAGCGGATGGTCACCCCTGGGTATATATAGAAAAGTCGGCAGGAGCAATAGGGAAATGTCACGACCCGCACCCACTGTGAGGGTACGAGCGCGTAACAACGCCCAGCCTACGCCGCAGTGTCGGCGGTAGAACGCTGTTCTAGGTTACTATCTAACCATCAACTTACGCAATGAATAATGTACTCATCAAGATCAACTCCGAACGGAGGACAAGTATAAGGTATTGTAACTCAATCACAGTCTAAGCACGATAAGATAATACAGAATAAAATAACTAAGAATAGAAGACAACTACTAAAATAACAACTCTCAACAATCACAAATACTACACAAGTCTCAATCCACTACAACAAGTTTAACATAGAAAACATATGCTAGTCTACTAAACTAAATCCCGATCACTCCTGAGTGTCGGGGCCAAAGATAGCCATCCTGTCTCCGGTCCATAATATGTAGGCAAGTGTCCTCAGGGCAATCATCTGTAAAATTTTCAACAGGTCCAGTCAGGACAGGAACGATTACAACTCATCAAGAAAACCCAAGTAATGACAGAGAACTATAAAGCAGTTATAGACAGTTTTATTGATGAATATGGCAGTTTAGATGTTATGGAGAACAGATAAGATACAAGGAAAGTAAGTAACTAAAACAAGAGAAGAATGATGGCAATGAAGATTGTAAAATAAATCTAGCTGAACTAAGGTAACAGAATAAGTCCAGAAAGCAATGTAGACAAGTGTAACTCCAAGTAAGTCCAGTACAAGATAAATATAATACAAGATGAATCCAGTAAGGGACGATTCCAGTTATAGTGATCAATGATTCCTGGGTGAGTCCAGCCTATATTCTAACAGTGTGTTTTAAAATACTAAGATGTAAACGACTGTAGGTAATACGGCACATCACACACCAGGCCGGGTGTGAGATGGCTATCATTCCAGTAGATTCTAGTAGATTCCAGTTGGAAGATTCCAGATTGGGGTATGTCTACATGTCTCACTCAAGTATCTCCCCTCCCAGCAAGTGAATCCAGAAATCTGACACAATGATTCAAGATGAGTCCAGCCAAAATATAATGATACCAGTAAATGATTCCAGTAAATAATTCCAGTAGGTGATTCCAGTAATAGAAGCCAGAAATGATGATACCAGTAATAGAGGCCAGAAAATAAATGTGTGTCGTATACATGAATCCAGAATATCCGTACGTATTGTATCAGAGAATCACATAAAACTAAATAGTACTAAAGTACAGTAACTGGCAATAAATGAGAGAACTATCAGAGAATGTACTCGCCTGATACTCTGAAAAGAGTAGTGTAATGTCAGATGTCTGCACCGGAGTCACAATGTCCTAAATAGAGCAGTACAGGTTATAATGTGTTTAAAATAAGACAGATGAGTTTTATGATGTATCTACATGAATTCTAGGTCAATCTAGATCAAGTCAACTCTAAGTCATCCCTAGTCAACTGTCTAGGTCAAACTAGGTAAATCCTAGTCCAACAAGTCCCACTAGGCCTAACCAAGTCTAGACTAACAACCCAGCAACAATCACCAAATCCACAAGCATCATACATTATATACCATATATATGAATACATTATACATTCCTATTTATAGAGAAAGTGCAATGGTGAGTGTCCATGCATCAAGGTGAAATAGTGTGTGTGCTTTACAAGTAAATGGCTTGCATTCATATATACATTCCTACAATATCACATTCTTACATTCATTTGCATATATTCACCATATATATACATACATATTTACACACTTTCATACATATATATATATATATATATATATATATATATATATATATATATATATATATATATATATATATATTGAGATAGAGAGGGCCAAGGTTGTGTATGTGTCAATTAGTGTAATAGGAAAACAATTCACTATATAGGGTATGTGTAGTGAGTAGGCATGCATATAGAGGGGGTTAGATGGACTGTCATCATGGAATGGGCTGTCAAGTGTGGATCAATAGGATTGAATGTAGGTTCAAATGGGGCTGGGAATGGTCAAGTGATTAGTGAAATGGGGGTTCAATTAAATGGGTGAAGGGGCTGTGAACTAGACATATGGTTGCACATACATGAAAGGGGAATAACCTAAATGGAGATGCAAGACTGAACTCACCACTCCACTGCCATTTCCTATTTCTGACTACCATGCCTTCCTTACTAACTGAACACAAATTCAAATACTAATCTTAGACACTGCTACACTTGGGTGCCCAAAGATCCATTTACACCATCAATTTTCCATTGCCAATGTTCTCAAAACCTGGGACTGGTTCATCATACAAATGGGATGAACCTATATAGCATTTGAAACATAAGGGAAAGGGTTGACACTACCTGACACTCAAGCTTGACACATGGCACACTACCTATATTAAATTCTAGGATACATTTGACACTCGAACCCAAGCTCACTCTCACTGCCTCTCATCCAATACATACATCTCATAGGAAGAGCCCATCTGGACACTCTTGACACCTCACATCTAACACCAACACCCATAGGCCTATGGCCTCAAACTGGGCTCGAACAGGGAGTCCCCTCACCTTGATACTTAACTGACCCACGAACACTCACTCTTACATACCTGAAATGGCCAAGCCCTCACTGAACACTCCTTCTCCTCTGATACTCCCTGAATATAGACCGATACCACCCACAAAAGGAAAGGCCAAGTAGCCAAGCCACTGCCCAAGTTCTCACTCACTCACCCAGTTCTAATACACAATGTATCAAAATCTGATACAAGGCTCAGACAACCAACACTAATAAAACTCCACTCTAAACCCCCAAACACTCACAAAAGAACTGTAAAATAAACTGGAACATGAATCAGTTCAGCCAAATACCTAAAGATACAACCTAGAACCTAATTTCTCTAACTGCAATCATGGTTCAACATAAACAATTAATCCTGAACCAAATGAACATAAAAAGAACAAAAATAACTGAGAAGCAACACCACCTCACTGATCACAGGTTCAATGCAAGTGTGGAACCCAACCATGTGTGTGAGTGTCACATGAACCAATGTGTGTGTCATCAGTGAGGGGTGTCACTAGCTAGGAGAGTGATAGTAGTGTATAGTGTCACACAAAAATAGTGAGTTAGGAATCAGAGAAGTACACAAGATCTCAGGAAATCACAGTCCAATGACAGTTCAACCATCCAATCCATTTCGAAATCCAAAAAAAACTTACCACAATCAATAATCAAGTTTTCAGTAATGTAATACTCATGTATAGGTGATTAATCATGGCCATTAACGTTCAAATCAGTTAAGAACAGGAATCAAAAATCATAATTCAAGTTTCCAGGACTGTGTATCAGTAACAGCCCCAAACCACATTTCAAAATTCTATTACTTGATCACGAAACCTATTCTATCATGCCAAACCTATCTAGCTGAACTAATACATATGTGGGAAATCAATTTAGTGATTTAAAACATCATTTAAAATCAATTTGAAGGAACCTAATCTCAGGAAATCTGAAACTGAAGTATGTATCAGTTGAAAATGGGAAAATCCACATTCGTGTATCAAACATGATAAAATAAAATTTAATTGGTTGGTAATCATCAAACACATGTGCACGTATCCCCAGGAATACTTTTGTATCACCCTAGAGCTGGATACGGCGTGTCGAAGCCCCAAAACACGTACAGACACTGCACAGGTACGCAGCGTCGTGCACGCGTATGTGTTACCCTAGGATACGACACAGGGCACGACACGACTCGTGCTCGTGCCCACGTATTCGCCCCATATAGGGCTATGTGTCCATGGACCTGCACTGCATCCTCGTGTCCCCGTGTCCAATTTAAATGTGCGTGTCAGTGGCCAAAATGCTCGCGTGCACAGCCCACACGCGCTGCCAGTACGACCAGTGCGAGGAGGAGAACTCCTCGCACACTGCACCAACCCACCCCAAATTTTGGGAGGATGGTGGCAGAGGTTGCCCCGACCTCTACGCCAAAAATAGGGTCTTGAAACTTCGTGTCGTGTCCTACAGAAGTGTCGGGCAGCAGGGGACTGCACGGCATGTGCTGCGAGCGTGTTCGTGTCCTGTTTGGACACGGACACGGCTCAAAAATCAACTCAGTCCATAGGGAAAATAGTAAACACATATAAATAAATATTTCCATTCAAATACTTTTCAAAAATAGCAAATATCCCTTTGTGGCATTTCAACAAACACTTAACATACCCTATGACACGTGTCCGATACGGACACCAAACGGACACGAAATCCATCCAAATTTGGGGTACAGCTAGAGGACACCTAAACCTACCCTAATATGCAAAGAAATCAAAATAATAATGCAATTTAAAGGGTTTTACCTATAGGTGCAATTTGCAAGAAAAGGCTTCAAATGGGGGGTGTTCTTCTTGATGGCCAAATGCTCCAAATGAGCCCAAAGCTGAGATTAACCTCCAGAATTATAAAATATACAGAAATTAGAACCTATTGCAAAAGACTAAGATTAAAAAGGGATTAAAATGGATTTATGGGGATTTTTGGAAGGGGACAATACCTTTTCTTTTCTCCAAGTGTTGGATTGATAAAAAGAGGCAAGCCCTAATGAATAAGTGTTTAAATAGGGTAGGGATCCCTATGTGGCTAGTCATTTAGGGTTTGGTTAGGGTTAGGGCTTCTAGTTATGGGCCATAGGCCAAGTCATAAGTCATTGAGTCATGAAATCATAAGTCATTTTATTAAACTATAAATCATGAAATGATTTCATTCAAACTAATCCTCCTATTCCAAAATTAGTCTCTAATGACTAAAAGTAGGTTAACCTAAGTTAGACCAGGGTTACCATAGCTAGGGTTAGGTTCTAGGCTAGTCTACTAGGTCTCAACAAGTCAAAGTCAACTAGAATTCACCAATTAATTAAATTAATTAAAAAAATTCAAATAAGCCAAAATGATCAAATTACTCCTAGGCTAGAAATGATAATTAAATATCCTAATGACATGGTTAGGCTCTAGGTCATGCAGTCTCTAGGGTTTCACTGGCAGCACATCAAAATCACAAGTCATGACTTAAACCAGTTTTAAAATAGTTTAAAAATTAATGAAAATCACCAAAAATCATAATGTGAATCAAATATCAATAATTAATAATTATAATTAAAAAAATTTAAAATTACCCTCATCTGGAAAAATGGGTGTTACAGGAAAACCCTAACTACTCGTCATCAAACCATGGCGACCTCGTCCCCTACCTCTGGCGCACCGTCGGACGGCCCTGCACCGCCGCCAAGTCGTCGGAAACCGCCGGCCGAACTCAGGGCACGCTCACAGGCGAGCTGAAACAATCAGCAGAAGAGCCAACTTCGCCGCAGGTTTTCTCCGCACATAGTCGACGAAACTTCATCCTGATTGCTCAAGTATGACCCCAACACAACCACCTTCGATTCCCAGCAATTAGTATGATTTTAGGAAACCTATGTTGCCCAGAAAATCGACCCAAAGTTGATCGAAAACCTGTTAAAAATAGGACAGAAACCCAGTCCCAACATAGGTTTTGGAAGGCAATTCTTCGCCGGTCCACCAACAGTCTAGAAAATCTATCTGAATAGTATTGAAGACAACCTATAGGACTCGAAGATCCTTTTTATGGATCCTGATTTCATTGAGTAGGTTCAAAGTTATTCGATTACGAAGTTTGGTGAAAAATCACTTTTAAAATATTAAAAAACTAGAAAAACCTTCGATACGACGTATGTCCCATCATTCCGGGCAACGTGGTCGCGAACCGAAAGCATCGAAAGGTGCGTAACGGCTTCGTGGATGTGTGGGATTTGACGAAATTTAAATTGGTCGTGTGTGCACAACGAATTTGATACGTATCCGTCGAAATTTATCGTATCGGCCCCTTTGTAAGTTTCCTAATTACTTTGTGCACGCTCGTCAAATCGAGACGAAACTTGCACCAACAGGACCGTAACGTTTTTTTGGTCCTGTATGCCAAGTTTGGTCCGATTCTGAGACAGTTGATTGGACCGTCGTTTTGCGGGCCCTACGGTCTGACTCAACGGGTGATTTTGTGCACGGCCCGCCGGAATCCACCTTTGCACATACGATTGGGTTTGTATCAGAAAATTGGACCTGTTGACATATAGTTTGATGACTTTAGAGACCATTGACTCTGGCACACTTTTCGGTGCAAAACGGGTCCAACGGCGGACACCGTTTTGACCCGAAATTACCGTTTTGCTCCTGTGTCCATAATTGGGCTTAAGGACAGGCAATCCTAGCTAATTTGACTATTCTGAAAATATTGGCAATATTTATTTCAGCTTTCGGAGACAGTTGTGATGATTTGGACTTTATGGCTTAGCAGTTGACTATATTTTATTGGATCTCCGTGCAACCCTCAGGCAAGTATACCTTGTCGAACATATACAGTATTTATATTGTTTCTTCTTCTTTTATTGTGTTCCTTTTTATATTGTCACATTATCCCATATTGTGATTGATTTGCCTTTATCATTTTACTTGTTCTAAATACGTGCACGTATAGGAGATTCGACATTGCTTGATTCGTATCACCTTGTCTCGTGATTGAGTTGTCAGTTTCTATATCCTATTCTTGACTTGACTATTCTTGACTGGGAGTATCTTGTATTGTACTACAGTTGAGATATACTATAGATTGGGAGTATCTTACATTGTACTACGACCTATAACCGATTCTTATCTTGATATTTCTTGATTGACATGACTTGAGATATACTATAGATTGGGAGTATCTTACATTATACTACAACCTATAGCATATATTGATTGATTGATTGACTTGACTTGCGACACTATAAATTGGGAGTATCTTGCATTGTACTACGATTTATAGGAGTCTACTTGACCTTGTATCCATTAGAAGAGGAGATCGATACTAGAATTGGCTAATCTCGACTGAGAGTATCCTGCTTTGTACGTCAATTGGAACACTATAGATTGGAAGTATCTTGTATTGTACTACAAGCTATAGGAGTTCTGATTGATAGTAGCCAAGTCTAGTATTACATTTCCACACGACTCGTCGTCCATAGATGTTCTTCTTGCAGTGTTCTTATCCCCCACACATGTTATTCACTATCATATTAGTAGGCATGTTTTATGTATCTTGCTAGTCCTCTGAGGACCTGATGATCTCTTCAGGTAGCTAATTGCACGGAGTTAGTTAGCTGAGCATGTGGTAGTTGACTTCATCTGCATGATTCAGATATTTGTTAGTATTATCGATTTACTATCTTCTCGTGCTTTTATGATATATCTTGCTTATCAGCTTAGCTTTATAGACTCATATTATTCTTGAAGTCTAATCGGACAATATGCTAATGGACTGCAGACCATGACCCATAATTGTTCATTCTTATTTTATTTGATTCCTGTGGATTGAGACATAGTTTAGATTAGATATGATACCCTATTATGGACAGCTTATACGTATTCGAGTCAGGCTGGAGTTCGCTCGATACGTAGCTGGCTTGCTCACGAGCTCGCATCCGAAAAGCGGGTACGGGTCGTGACAAGTTTTTGTGGTGGCTCATGCAGGTCAGAGCATATCGTACCGGTTACGTAACTGTACTGGTACGAGCCTGCGCTATGACTAAACCTTAGAAATCTCAATCCACACTGCCTTGAAAATTCTTCTAGAAATTTTCTACGTCCTTGAAAACTCCATATTTACTCTCAATTATACTTTCTTGCTTTTCCGTACCATTGATTCTCGTCCCTTCCTATTCCGAGGTGACAAATGATCGTGTTGTCTAGGATTCATTAGAAATTCTTAAATTATAGTATAATATTGCTTGACTATTGAATGTTTGGTTGTTTATAGATATGAGGGATTATAGATGCCATATGCCTAGATATCTGTCGGTAGAATTGTTAGCAACTAGTTAGAAGACCAAAAGACTTTAGTGACCGTATTTTGAGAAGTAGTGTGACCAAAGGTGGGTAGAAGTCCTCGAGGCTTCGTAGTTACAAAATGATTAGGAGGAGGATATAAACCATTTTTTTTGAAGAATTAAAATTTAAGGAGATTAAAGTTCAGGTAGACTTCTTTTTGAATCTTAAGGAATAGTTATAGATTAGAATTTCGAGGACAAAATTATTTTTAAGGTGGGTAGATTTATAGCTCCCTTTCCCGAAAATTATGAAATATTTTATTATTATTTATTTTATTAAGGTTAATATTTAGATAAAAATTATTTACTAATTTTGGTCATATTATTTCGTTATCAAATAAATGTATAATATATATATTCATATCTATATTAATAAGGTCTTAGACTGAAAATAGATAATATAATAAAAGTATGGAATGTTAGAGCGTTAAATTTATATACGATACATGTGCATGTATGCATCATATATATATGTATAGAGAGAGTAAATAAATAAATATATAAAAGTATGTGTATCTACATATGTGTATAAATATATTATAATATCTGTGTATGTATGTATAAATATATATGTGTAGGTGTATATATATAAATATATATATGTATATATATATATTTGTATGTATAAATATATATATATATACATAGTTATTGCTAAAAAAAATACATAGTTATTGCTAAAAAGAAATAGAAAAAGAGAAAGAAAAAGCAAAAGAAAACAGAGCAATTACATCCCGGGCCCGGCCCAAGCAAGCCAAGCCTTCCTATTAGCTCAACCGAGCATTAATCCCCCACTGCAACCCCAGCAGAACAAACCAAGCCACAGCCGGCCCCCCCAATACTCTAACTCGAGCGGATGGTCACCCCTCGGTATATATAGAAAAGTCGGCAGGAGCAATAGGGAAAACCCTAACTACTCATCACCAAACCCTGGCGACCTCGTCCCCTACCTCTGGCGCGCCATCGGACGGCCCTGCACCGTCGCCAAGTCGCCGAAAACCGCTGGCCGAAATCAGGGCGCGCTCACAGGCGGGCTGAAACAATCAGCAGAAGAGCCAACTTCGCCGCAGGTTTTCTCCGCACATGGTCGACGAAACTTCATCCCGATTGCTCAGGTATGACCCCAACACAACCACCTTCGATTCCCAGCAATTAGTATGATTTTAGAAAACCTAAATTAACCCAAAGTCGATCGAAAACCTGTTTAAAACAGGACAGAAACCCAGTCCCAACGTAGGTTTTGGAAGGCAATTCTTCGCCGGTCCACCAACAGTCTAGAAAATCTATCTTAACAGTATTGAAGACAACCTATAGTACTCGAAGACCCTTTTTATGGATCCTGATTTTATTATGTAGGTTCAAAGTTATTCGATTACGAAGTTTGGCAAAAAACTATTTTTAAAATATTAAAAAACTAGAAAAACCTTCGATACGACGTGCGTCCCGTCATTCCGGGTGACGTGGTCGCAAACCGAAAGCATCAAAAGGTGCGTAACAACTTCCTGGACGTGTGGGCTTTGACGGAATTCAAATTGGTCGTGTGTGCTCAACGAATTTGATACGTATCCGTCGAAATTCACCGTATCGACCCCTTTGCAAGTTTCTTAATTGCTTTATGCACGCTCGTCAGATCGAGATGAAACTTACGCCAACAGGACCGTAACATTTTTCTGGTCCTGTATGCCAAGTTTGGTCCGATTCTGAGATAGTTGATTGGACCGCCATTTTGTGGGCCCCACGGTTCGACTCAACGGGTGATTTTGTGCATGGCCTGCAGGAATCCAACTTTGGATATACGGTTGGGTTCATATCAGAAAACCAGACCTGTTGACATATAGTTTGACGACTTTAGAGACCATTGACTCTGGCACTCTTTTCCGTTTAAAGCGGATCCAACGGCGGACACCGTTTTGATCCAAAATTACCGTTTTGCCCCTGTGTCCAGAATTGGGCTTAAGGACAGGCAACCTAGCTAATTTGACTATTCTGAGAATGTTGGCAATATTTATTTCAGCTTTCGGAGACAGTTGTGATGATTTAGAATTTATGGCTTAGCAGTTGACTATATTTTGTTGGATCTCTGTGCAACCCTCAGGCAAGTATACCTTGCCGAACATATACATTATTTATATTGTTTCTTCTTTCTTTATTGTGTTTCTTTTTATATTGTCACATGATCCCATATTGTGATTGATTTGCCTTGATCGTTTTACTTGTTCTAGAATACGTGCACGTATAGGAGATTCGACATTGCTTGATTCGTATTACCTTATCTCGTGATTGAGTTGTCAGTTTCTATATCCTATTCTTGACTTGACTATTCTTGACTGGGAGTATCTTGTATTGTACTACAGTTGAGATATACTATAGATTGGGAGTATCTTATATTGTACTTCGACCTATAGTCGATTCTTATCTTGATATTTCTTGATTGACTTGACTTGAGATATACTATAGATTGGGAGTATCTTACATTGTACTACGACCTATAGCATATATTGATTGATTGATTGACTTGACTTGCGACACTATAAATTAGGAGTATCTTGTATTGTACTACGATTTATAGGAGTCTACTTGACCTTGTATCCATTAGGAGAGGAGATCGATACTAGAATTGGCTAATCTCGACTGAGAGTATCCTGCTTTGTACGTCAATTGGAACACTATAGATTGGGAGTATCTTGCATTGTACTACAAGCTATAGGAGTTGTGATTGATAGTAGCCAAGTCTAGTATTACATTTCCACACGACTCGTCGTCCTTAGATGTTCTTCTTGCAGTGTTCTTATCCCCCACACATGTTATTTACTATCATATTAGTAGGCATGTTTTATGTATCTTGCTAGTCCTCTGAGGACCTGATGATCTCTTCAGGTAGCTGATTGTACGGAGTTAGTTAGCTGAGCATATGGTAGTTGACTTCATCTGCATGATTCAGGTTTTTGTTAGTATTATCGATTTACTATCTTCTCGTGCTTTTATGATATATCCTGTTTATCAGCTTAGCTTTATAGACTCATGTTATTTTTGGAGTCTAATCGAACAATATGCTAATGGGCTGCAGACCATGACCCATAATTGTTCATTCTTGTTTTATTTGATTCTTGTGGATTGAGACATAGTTTAGATTATATATGATAACCTATTATGGACAGCTTATACGTACTCGAGTCGAGCTGGAGTCCGCTCGATTCGTAGCTGGCTTGCTCACGAGCTCGCATCTGAAAAGCGATTGCGAGTCGTGACACCGAGTGGACAAGTCCTTCATCTTTAGGTAGAGGAGGTAGATAGTCGCCATCGGATTCGGAGGGATCATCATCCTCTGGAAGGCTACCCCCAGTGTGGAGGTCATCCGCTTCAGACTCTGAGGGAATACTACCCCCAGCTTGGGATTCTTCGTCGTCCATACGGAATCTTGCCTTTGAGCGAGTACCCATATAGACTCCTTCAGATGTGACAGCCTGTTGGCCATCTGTTGGTAGACTTCTTCGTCTTTCTCTCATGGAACTGAGAGAGAAAGTTGGGTTCTAGTCTGTCGTCTTTGATTGGGGCTTCCATTAGGGGGACCCTATGAAGCCATGTTGGATGAAACACACAGTGGATTTTCATCGTTAGAAAAATACAGCTGTCGAAATACGGACTTTCTCTGAGGCACTCTTGTTGCTTTGGAGCAGCAACAGTTAATAACAATACTGGTGCACGGATGTGCACTATGAATTGTTATGTCCTCCCTCGCTTTACGCTTATGATTTATCATGTCGCGCAAGTCAGCGGAACGGAGTTTTGCCTTACAACCCATGTTGCATGCATCGCCGAGCATTGCATGCGGGTTCGTAAGGAGAATTGGCGCATCCAGACTTCGTTTACGTGCATGGGCAACCCCCACACCTAAGTTCTGTGATGTCCATGAAGACAGCCCCGTGCTATACGCGTTGGGGCCTGTCTTTTTGCTGTGGGCGCATAGGCCTTGGAAGCTGGCCTTGGGCGCATGCTCCTTGACAGCATGTCTGAGCCTCCTTGATGTGGGCGCATAGTATGGATCCAGTGAGCCTGGGTGCATAGCCTTAGGCGCATGACCCTGGATGTCCAGCCTGTCGAAGACAGAAGCATTCTGGTTGGGGTTATGCGCCCAAACATCTCCTTGGGCGCATGGCTTTGGACGCATGCTTGGTGGAGCAGCGCTATTTTCTCCCAGTTTTGCCTCCTTCGTTTGTGAGCCTCGTCGGGTTTACCCAGAGTGTCGTACATACCGATTCTTGGCATCGTAGTTGTTACTGCTTCACTGGCTTAGCTTTAGATGAAATATTCAGACGGTGCATGGCGACTTTAGGGTCCAAGCCTGGCATGTCTTCATAGCTCCAGTGATCAGATCAGCAAACGGCTAGAGGGTCTTAAAACAACATTCGCCAAGATCACTGATATGCTTACCAATATCATGCTTACCAGTATCATGGCAGTTCAAGCTGCTGGGGCTGTTCCTCTACCTCAACAAAATGTCTCAGCTCACGCTAGTCCGGTTCACAGCAACAACCCTCCTTTACTACAAAAGGAGTATCATTCCGTTGTGCCTCCTCCAAATCATACAAATGCTGGGGGTGGTCCTTCTCCAAATGACGCCTGACAACCGTTCAGCAACCATTTTCCAATACCTGCTCAATCAACATGATGCAATTGATTCTCTGGTCGCTCGTCTCGACACCATCTCACACAAAGACGACCTTCAGAAGATAGGGATATCTCAACCGTATCCCCCTGAGTAGGAGAATGCTACTTGCCCTCCTAACTACAAGTCGCTGACGCTGAATTCATTTTACGGGTTGACTTCTCCTCGTCAACACATGACATACTTCAACACGCAGACTCTGCCCTTGCCCAGAGATGATTCGTTCCTGTCAAAGCTGTTTATTAGCACCTTGCAGGGGGTAGCTTTCGAATGGTTCTACAGTCTGCCTGACGGATGTACCAATTCATTCAAAGACTTAGAGAGGTTGTTCCTCAACAAGTTTTACGAGAGTGGAATGCATGTTAGTATGTCCACCCTCATCGAGACCAAGCAAAGGAGGACTAAGTCTGTCATCGCCTTCATAGAACGCTTCAGGCGGCTATCACTAAAGATGCCCTTCGGCATACCAGACTTAGAACTTATGGATACTTGTCGACATAACTTCCTTCCTACAGTAAAGTTTTGTCTGCGTATACATAAGTATGATACATGGCCTACTTTTATTGCGGCCGCTGATGCTGCTGAAAATGACGTTCCTAACTTGGAACTACTGGGGTTGAAAACACCCAAATCCGAAGACAAGGGCAAGCATCCTTAAACTATCCCTGTTCGTGGGGGTAAAGGGAAAGAAGTCCTGAAGTTCGACACATCCAAAGGAGCTTCCAATGCTCAGGGCGCCTCCGGCAAGTCTAAGGAGACCTTCTCCTTTGACGAAGACGATGTCATTACCATCTTTCATACATTAACGAAGGGTAATAAGCTGACATTGCCTCCACCACAACGTCCTGCAGAGGCGAACCAGTTCAACGATCCCAAGTACTATCTCTATCATCAGTACGTGCATCATTGCACCAAGGACTGCATCGTCCTAAAAAAGAAGATACAATAGCTTATCGACAACCAAGTGATCGTCCTCGAAGCTGAAGACAAGGTCGTATCTTCTAACATAATCTCTCTTCAGTTTGGTGACTTTTCTTCCACAGAAGTCCCAGACGGCGTGGTACCGATTCCCAAGACAATAATGGAAGTCATCAACCTTCCGCCAGCTCGCACCTCAACCTTGGTGCCACTCACGACTGAACGTAGTGAGATCATATGGGTCCATCTGGACTTGGTACAAGAAGTGACGCAGGGGGTGGTACCTCCCAAAGCAAAAAGGGGCAAGAAATACAAGTCATGCTATATGGTATCCTCTCCCATATATGAGGTCCTATCTGGCGAGATGCAATCGGAGAAGACTTATCATTGGACATACGACCCCGCACAAGAAGAAGCAGTACCTTCTCAACCTCCTGCTGCCCCCACAAGCTATCTGCAACCAACACAACTATCATGGCTTTCAATGCTGGTCGAAACCACCCGCTGGGCAAGATCCATCTCAAGTGCCAAATCGGTGATCTTCGAACAGAGGTTTCCTGCTATGTTATCGATGCCAATGTATCCTACAACGTCTTATTGGAACGTCTATGGAAACACGAGAACATGATCATTTTTTTATACTTTACCAGTGCTTCAAGTACGTCAACAGCGACGGTGTCGTGAAGATGGACTTTGCCGATGTCGATCCTTTTAAGGGCATCGAAGCTTACTATGGAGATTCAGTACTTTACCAATCTCAGCCCCCCATGTCAACAGTAACTCTTGTCTTGACACCATGGGTGTTTTGTGCTTGTATAAGCTACATGTCTCGTCTTGTATCATGTCTAGGACATTGATTCCTGGTTACCATGGTCAGGGATTCATACTAAATTCTGACTAGGATAATGACTAGATTGATCAAGTAGTTCATGAAGAAGTTTTCCAGTTACAGGCAGTCCCATTATCTGGGCACTTTATTGGACTTGTAGCCTGTCGTCGAGTAGGGCACATTTCCAGCACACTGTCATGTGTTGCACTCCCAAGTCACCTAATCCAACTCTCTCAACTTGCAACTGGATAACATGGATTAAGTCTGCAAGGCTTGTGGCTGTTGGAACATCTCAATGCATCTTGTTAGTAACTATGCTTGTGATAACCCTAGTTAGTTAAAGTATCAAGTCGTACTCATTGCTTGGCCGTGATTGATGAATGGAGTCCCGTCTAGTCTTGTCTAGACAAGGCCAGTACATGGTTACTTCAGCACATTACTATTTATGCTTTACCTTATCGATAATCGGTCAGAGACCAAGTTCTATTCAGGTAAAGGGTTATAACCCCGGTCCTTATTTGGTTTACGGGTTGTAACTTGGTTACCGGAGTAATTTCTTAGTTATCTTGTCGTTTATCCCCTGAGTTCTTAACTCTAAGTTTTCTTGTCATTATTATGCCGTGTGATCTAACATGCTAGTTTTAGTTCTTAAGTGAAGCCTCCCTTGTGACACTTGCTCTTTCTGGGGTCTGACTCAGCTGGTTTTGTATGGCCAAATTTTGGAGTAGCACCCGAAGATCTTTCAGCCTTCCAGCCAGATGGTGAATACTAGACGCAACCCTGAAAATGAGTAGGTTTATTTTGCTCTCCCACTCCATTGTAAATTATTCTTTTGAGGCGTTTAGCCGCCGAGCAAGTGTTAGCTCGTGTTGAAAGCTTATATTTTCTGTCTGCCTATGGGCTGTAACATGATTGACAAATTCTAGGGTTGATCATGTATGACTTAAACTCTTGCTAGTCTTCGCATTTTGTATGACTAGCTTCATGATCATCTGAATATGTAATATATGGGATGCCTTACTTTGTATGTCTGATGATCTATCATCTTCTTACATTTACTTGCTTGCTTGAGGTTGAGACACTAGGCTTGTACTTGACCATAAGAGACTGTTGGCTTGTAGATAAACCCTCATACATCTAGACAGCCATAACCATATTGCGAGGTAGGATTCACTTTAATGTACGTAGCTGGCTGTGTCTGTCCTCCGCTCTCCAGTATTCTGGTTCTGGGGCGTGACACGGTTTAAGTGGTGGCCCATGCAGGTCTTGTAAATCAAGGTGTGTAAGGATTTTACTAGATAGATGTCTCAATCAGCATTTGTCCTTAATTTTTACTCATGTTTTCTAATCTTTCTAAAAACTTGACCTGATCACATGCTTATATCCTCGATCTATCTTGGTCCTTCCTTATTGTTCCTCATGTTATTTCTTCAGTGGCATTGCTCCTGGTCCTACCGATCAGCAAGGTGGAGCACCTCTAGTGGACCAGCAGCAACCTGGGGACCAAGTCCAGCACTCTGGAGCAGCTTCCCGAGTCATGTATTCTGGAAACCCAGAGCCCCTGGTTTAGCCAGTCCAGCCTGCAGAGCCTGACAATGGAACCCTGGTGGGACTCATTCGAGAATTGCTTGTGTCACAAGATCGTCAGGGCGACATCCTACACCAGACGGTATAAGATGCTATGGGCAGAGTTGGTTATCCAGGGAACAACATGGCCAACAGCTTCAAGCGTCTGAACCCTCCCTTCTTTGATGGTAGTGAAGATGCTATTGCTGTCGATGCTTGGCTTCAGGACATAGAGGTTATCCTGGAGGTAGCTCGAATTCCAGAGGAAAAGAAGGTGGCCGTTGTACACCTACAGTTATTGTACTTAGCCCGCAGCTGGTGGATGATGCTAGTAGTTGGATTAGCAACGCCTATTTTTTGGCGGTATTCAACAACAAGTTCCAGACGAAGTATTTTGATGTAGTAGCTCGGTATGATCTGCAGACGAGATTTACTAATCTTAAGCTGATGGAAAGGACGGTCGATGGATATGCGGTCGAGTTTTTTAGGCTTAGTCGGTTTGCTTCCATCTTGGTGGCAACCGAATTAGACCGAGCGCAGCGATTCCTAAAGGGACTCCACCGAGAGATCATTATATCAGTGGAACAGTTTGAGCACTAGACGTTTGATGTCGTCTTGCAAGCAACGAAGAGGCATGAGTATACATCTCATAGGATAGTAGATCAAACCAGAGGAAGAAAGAGGTCCAATGGACAGATATCCTAGTCATCAGCACCAGTCCCGACAGCTAGGGCTTTGACTATTGGAGCTTCTAGGAGGATGACCATAGTTTCGTCGGTTCAGCACTTGACACCGACGTATCCTCAGCAGCAGAAGCAGAAGCAGTCTTCCGCAATAGGCTGCACTCATTGTGGGAAGCCAGGACATGTAATATCAAAGTGTCACAGAGCACAGGGATTATGCTTGTCTTGTGGGGCACCGGATCACAAGATATGGTCCTGTCCGAATAGAGCCAGTTTATTATCATCAAACCTAACTAGTCCGTCGGTTAGGGGTCCAACACCAGTGCAGTATTAGTACCAGCCTCCGAGGCTATTGCCGCCTCAGGCTCAACAGTATGCCCAAGCTCAGATTCAGAACAGGCAGAGAGGTTACCAACAGAGGGGACCAGCACCAAGAGGACAAGGTCAGGCTATGGCTCTGACCATGGCAGAAGAACTGGCATCAGGTGATGTGGTGGCAGGTACCATTCTCGTTAACTCTTTTCCAGCATCGGTATTATTTGATTCGGGTGCATTGTATTCATTTATTTCTGTACGATTTGCTACACGGATAGGACTAAAGCCCGAGTGATTATCAGTAAGGCTCAATATACTTACTGGTAACGGTCTTATGGGGGTAGATAGAGTCTTTTCTTCGTGTCGAATCGTAGTTAGCGGTAGAGAGTTTTCCGCTAGATTGATAGAATTTTCGATGGCCGACTATGATGTGGTCCTAGTAATGGATTGGTTGAAGGATCAATACGCAAGAATAGACTGCCATATTGGCAGGATTATTTTTGGTATTTCCAGCGAACCAGAGTTTTTATTTTCCAGAGGCGAAGTAGAAACTTCTCCACCAGTCTTGTGGATGGCAGTAGCAGTAGCAATTCAGTTTCCCAGAGTAGTAAAAAAAATTTCTGATATATTTCTCGAAGAGCTTCCAGGCATGCCCCCAGAGAGAGAGATAGAGTTTACCATTGATTTGCTTCCAGGGATGACACCAGTGTCAGAGAGAGTCTACAGGATGGCACCTTCAGAGTTAGAGATCTTGTACAAGATGATTGAAGAACTCAGAACCAAGGGATTCATTCGTGCTAGTGGATCGCCTTGGGCAGCCCCGATATATCTTATGAAAAAGAAGGATGGTACGTCAAGATTATGTGTTGATTATTGTACCTTGAACTCTATAACAATCAAGAATAGATATCCCCTACCAAGGATAAATGATTTATTTGATAAACTCAGAGGAGCGGCAGTATTCTTGAAGATTGACTTACGATCAGGGTACCATCAGATCAGAGTCAGAGAGCAAGACATTCCGAAGACAGCATTCAGATCTAGATATGGACATTGGGAGTTCCTTGTTATGCCATTTGGAGCGGCCAATGCGTCAGCCATATTCATGACCTCATGAATCGTATCTTCATGTCCTATTTGGACCAGTTCGTGATAGTGTTTATAGATAACATCTTAGTCTATAGCAAGAATGAGGCAGAGCATGAGCAGCATCTCCGTGTTGTTCTTCAGATTCTCAGAGAGTACCAGTTGTACGCGAAGTTCAGTAGGTACAAATTTTGGTTGGATCGTATTTCGTACTTAGGTCATATCATCACCAGAGGTGGAGTGGAAGTGGACCCCCAAAAGATAGAGGCTATAGAGACATGGCCAATATCCAGTACTATCGCAAAAGTTTAGAGTTTCCTAGGATTGGCCGGCTATTACCGACATTTTGTATCATACTTTGCTCGAATTTTAGCACCATTGACGCAGTTGACCCACAAGAATGTGCAGTTTTTGGACAGCAGAGTATCAGAGTTCATTTGAGAAGTTGAAGCAAGGATTGATGACGACACCCATTCTTATACTTCCAGATGGGACCGGAGAATTTTCGGTTTATTGTGATGCTTTCGGCAAAGGATTGGAATGCGTCATGATGCAGCATGGTAAGGTAGTAGCTTATGCGTCATATCAGCTTCGTGATCATGGTAGGAATTATCCAACTCACAACTTGGAATTAGCAGCGGTGGTTTTCGTACTGAAGTTGTGGAGGCATTATTTGTATGGAGATCGGGTGGAGATTTTCACCGACCACAAGAGTCTTAAGTATGTGTTTACTCAGAAGGATCTTAACATGCGTCAGAGGAGATAGCTAGAGCTACTTGTGAATTATGACATCAACCTGTAGTATCATCTTGGGAAGGCCAATGTTATTGCAGATGTATTGAGCAGAAGAGCCAGAGTTTATTTTCTAACAGCACAACCAGAGTTGTTAGCAAATCTTCAGAAGATGGGTATTGAAGTTGTTCTTCCTACCAATATGGCATTGATGGCCAGTATGCAAGTTCAGTCCAGTATAGTTGAGAGGATTAAGTTATCTCAGTCAACGGATTCTAAGCTTCGGCGGCTTAGGATAGAATATGTAGCAGGACGGAGAGCAGAGTTATGTATTCATGAGGACGGTACACTTCGACATGGAAGACATCTTTGTGTACCCAATGGCGACATCAGACAAGAGATCATGGTAGAGGCTCACAGTTCACAGTATTCAATTCTTTCCGGCGGTACGAAGATGTATCGTGATATCCGTCAGCATTTTTGGTAGAATGGCATGAAGAGGGAGATAGCCCGGTTCGTCTCTCGTTGTTTGGTTTGTTAACAAGTTAAAGCTGAACATCAGAAACCAGCTGGACTTCTTCATCCTTTATCGATCCCAGAATGGAAATGGGAGCACGTTACCATGGATTTTGTAACTAGGTTACGTAAATCTCCAGCCGGGAGAGATGTTATCTGGGTTATAGTTGACAGACTCACCAAGGTAGCTTATTTTCTCCCTTTCAGGATTAGTCAGTCAACGGATCAGCTTGTAGAGATGTACCTCAGACAGATAGTCAGACTGCATAGAGTACCAGTCAGTATTATATCGGACAGAGATTCAAGATTTACATCACACTTTTTACGGAGTCTCAGAGCTTGGGGACTCATCTCAAGTTAGTTCAGCTTCATCCGCAGACAGATGGTCAGTCAGAACGCACGATCCAGACTCTTGAAGATATGTTGCGGTCTTGTACGCTTAACTTCGGTAGTTCGTAGAAAGATCACCAGCATCTAGTAGAGTTCTTCTATAACAACAGTTTCCAGGCCAGTATCCAGATGAAACCCTTTAAGGCCTTGTACGGCAGAAAGTGCAGATCACCTTTAGCCTGGGATGATGTCGGCAAGAGACAGATGCTTGGTCCAGAGATGATTACACAGACTATCGAGGTGGTCAGGCAAGTTAGGGATCATCTTCGAGTTGCACAAGATCGTCAGCGCCATTGGGCCGATTCTCATCGGCATCCTCTTGAGTTTTCTATCGGCGACCACGTATTCCTTAGGATCTTGCCTACCCGTGGCGTCATTCATTTTTGCGTACGGAAAAAGCTTAGTCCTAGGTATATAGGACCGTTTGATATTCTTGAGCGAGTAGGTGATGTGTCATATCGTCTCGTTCTTTCACCGTTATTACGTGAGGTACATAATGTCTTCCATGTATCCCAATTGCGACGGTATATCCCAGATCTGAGTCATATCCTTGATAATTCGGAATTGGTTGTTGGTACCAACCTTTCGTATGAGGAAAGACGAGTATCCATATTGGACCAGAGAGAAAAGATACTCAAGAACAAGACTATTAGTCTAGTCCGTGTTGCTTGGGTTCATCACTCTTTGGATGAGTCAACGTGGAAACGTGAGGATGATATCTGATCGCGATATCCACACCTATTTGACTCATAAGGTATAATATCTTCCTTATGCCTTATGCTTTTAATTCCTTGCATGTATGCATGATTGCTTGATTGACTGCTAGTCATAGATTGCTCATGATTAGTATAGCTTGCCCCAACATCTCTAGCCTCTTGATTAAATTTCGAGGATGGAATTCTTTTAAGGTGGGTAGAGTTGTCACTTCCATTTTTCGTTATACGTATTTCTAGTATTCGTATACAGATTCCCGACCCGTATTTTGACTTATCTAGCATGGCTTGGTTTGGTCTTGGTTTAGCTTGGCTTGGTTTATTTTAGTTTGGTTTGGTGAAGATGGTTCATCATGATTGAACCCCCTTTATAACCCAACCCCCTTTTCTCTCTCCTCCTTTACTTTTATTTATTTTCCTCATCCACTTTCTTCTTCATTAATTCTTTCCACCCACCTTATAGACAAGTGTAATCTTGCTTCATGATAGATCTCATGTTTTATGGTTCCAATGTCTTCATTACTTAGTTTTATGACTCTTTAGTACTTATCACTTTTGGTTTTGGTGGATTAAATCTTGTAGATCTATGTTTTCTTAAATTTTGGTTTTCTTAGGTTTTGATCTCTCAAACTTCTTTATTTTCAAGTTTTGATTATTCTATGTTGTAGAGAATTTGATTTTACTCAAAATGGACCTTTGAAAACTCGGATGTTGATTTGTTTTGAGTGATTTATGAACTTGGAAAGTTTATGGGTTCTATGAACACAAGTTCTCAGATTGGAGAAGAAGAACAGTGCTAGGCGCATAGCATTTTCATGCACCCACAGCTGCTTTCCATTGGGCGCATAGCCATTTGTATGCGCCCAAGGCCCCATGCTCCCTACTTGGGCGCATAGCCCTATATATGTGCCCAAGGACTCCCCTGCCTGGACGCATAGCCTTTATATGCGGCCAATTGCACCCTGTGATTCCCTACTTGGGCGTATAGTTTTCTTTATGTACCCACTTGCCATGAAAGATAGTCTCGAGACTTATCTTCCAATGTACCCTGTTTCACTCATGTGTGTGCATAGACCATGGGCTCATGCACTCTTTGGTGCATACCTTCCATAGCATATGCTCTACATGATGCATTTAGCTTTGGGCGCATAGCCCTGGGCGCATGATCTCCATGTCACCCCATTGACCCCTTGTGCCATCTCTTGTAATTATCTATGTTTGTCCCCATGGTCCTTAGTGTGAGTTGTGACTTTGCTTATACTATTTACTTGACTGGTCCTAAAATGTTATTTTCCATGATTGCACATGTACTCTGAGCTTTAAACACGATCTTGGTATGGCACATACACTCTCTGATAACTCCTTCAGTGGCTCGTCGTGGCGCACTCTTGACCAATAAGTTCTTGGCATACAAGTGCATTTAACATGAACACGACATGACAATATGACTTTACATGATAACTCTTGATAGTGACCCATCATGGTGGCACTCTTGACAAGCAACTTGACATGATAATTTTTGATGGTGGTCCGTTGTGACGCACTCTTGACTTGATAAGTAACCTAACATGATAATCTTGATATGTTGTTGCAACAGCTATCATGACTTGCTAAGTAACTCTTATCTTGACACCGTGGGTGTTTAGTGCTTATATAAGCTACATGTCTCGTCTTGCATCATGTCTAGGACATGGATTCCTGGTTACCACGATAAGGGATTCATACTGAATTCTGACTAGGATAATGACTAGATTGATCAAGTAGTTTATGAAGAGATTTTTCAGCTATAGGCAGTCCCGTTATCTGGGTGCTTTAATTGGACTTGTAACCTACCGTCGAGTAGGGCACATTTTCAGCACACTGTCATGTGTTGTACCCCCAAGTCACCTAATCCAACTCTCTCAACTTGCAACTGGATAACCTGGATTAAGTCTGCAGGGCTTGAGGCTGTTGGAACATCTCAATGCATCTTGTTAGTAACTAGGCTTGTGATAACCCTAGTTAGTTAAAGTATCAAGCCGTACTCATTGCTTGGCCGTGATTGATGAATGGAATCATGTCTAGTCTTGTCTAGACAAGGCCAGTACATGGTTACTTCAGCACGTTACTGTTTATGCTTTACCTTATCGATAATCAGTCAGAGACCAAGTTCTGTAAAGGTGAAAGGTTACAACCCCGGTCCTTGTTTGGTTTATGGGTTGTAACTTGGTTACCGGAGTAGTTTCTTAGTTATCTTGTCGTTTATCCCCTGAGTTTTTAACTCTAATTTTTCTTTTCATTATTATGCCGTGTGATCTAACATGTTGGTTTTAGTTCTTAAGTGAAGCCTCCCTTATGGCACTTGCTCTTTCTGGGATCTGACCCAGCTGGTTTTGTATGGCCAGATTTTGGAGTAGCACCCGAGGATCTTCCAACCTTCTAGCCAGATGGTGAACACTAGACGCAACCCTGGCAACGAGTGGGTTTATTTTGCTCTCCCACTCCATTATAAATTATTCTTTTGAGGCGTTCAGCCGTCGAGCAAATGTTGCTCGTGTTGAAAGCTTATATTTTCTGTCTGCCTATTGGTTGTAACATGATTGACGAATCCTAGGGTTGATCATGTATGACTTAAACTCTTGCTAGTCTTCGCATTTTGTATGACTAGCTTCATGATCATCTAAATATGTAATGTATGGGACGCCTTACTTTGTATGTCTGATGATCTACCATCTTGTTACATTTACTTGCTTGCTTGAGATTGAGACACTAGTCTTGTACTTGACCATAAGAGACTGTTGGCTTGTAGATAAACCCTCATACATCTAGACAGTCGTGACCGTATTGCAAGATAGGATTCACTCCAATGTACGTAGCTGGCTGTGTCTGTCCCCCGCTCTCCAGTATTCTAGTTCTGGGGCGTAACAATAGTGTAATTGCTCAGTATGCTTTGGATGAGATGATAAATATTTTCATCAGCATAGTGACTCCAAGAGGGGTTGTTACTGTTGCAAGAATTTTGGTCCTTTTTTTTACAGCTACCGTTTGTTTTAATGGGCTCTTCTTCGTCCTCTTCCACTCAAAACTGAGTCTTAGAAATATATTTACTACAAACTGAGTCTTACTAACATTTTATGTTTTTTTTCCTTGATCAAAATTATCACTATCCACGATTCAAATAAGATACAATTTAAAGCTACAGAAAAACTCTGCATGTTTCCTAAGCTTCATATGGATCTACAGCAATACATGCCTTTTGCACAGAATGTGCACACCCCAATGCCGACTTCAGCTGCAATTTCGACACCACCTCCATGCCTAGTCCTTTCCCTAACCTCCCTTCTTCTTCCTTTCTTTCTATCAATACAAGCCTTCTTCTTTATTTCTTTCTATCAATATATACCCGAGATCGAAAGCAAAGAATTTCAAACAAGCATCATGTTTTACTTCTGGAATACTTGTGAAGAGAGATCATTAGAAATATCTAAGAAACATGCTCAGTAGCACAACGAACAACATCATTCATATAAAAGAAACAAGTTTAAAGACTTACCAGGTGTGACCAGGCCGAGCCCTCACCCACCGTCGCTGAGGACACCACCCTCCGTACCGCCATCCCTGTTCTCCAGAGCGTCGTGGTCTACCTCTTCCCCCACCCCATGGGGGAGCATGAGCATGGTGCTCTGTCTATATAATGGGAGAGAAGAGAAGTGAAGCTTCATGTCCAAAGGAGAAGAGGCTGACGATGAGAGAGGGCTTCATCTCCAAAAGGAAAGTAGAAGAAAACATGGAAAGAGAGAAAAAAATTGAAAGAACTGAAGCTTCATCTCTCCAAAGGAGACAATGGGACTTAGCTTCTTTTTCAAGGGAAGTTGGAAAGTTACAGGGAAAGAGGAAAAAAATGGAGGAGGAGAAGGAAAAATAGTTTTGGAAAGAGTGCACACTTTATGAGGCAACAACTCTAATGAATAAAGGAAGAACAAAGTGAGCCCGTGACTTTTTTCCCTTCGTCCATAACTTTTCCGTAGTGAGAGTATCGTACCTGAAGGGACCTATATTATATATATATATATATATATATATATATATATATATATATATATATATATATATATATATAATATATATATATATATATATATATATATATATATATATATATATATATTTATATTTATATATATAGGAAGCGGATCAAAAGCCCCCCATAGAAAACCCCCTAAAAAAACCCCTCACTCTAATCTGTAATTTAATCTTAATATTAATGTTAATATTAATGTTAATGTTAATATTAATGTTAATATTAACATTAAATACTAAAATTAACATTAAACTTAACATTAAAATTAATATTAACATTAACATTAACATTAATATTAACATTAACATTAACATTAACATTAATATAAAAAAATAAAAAATTAATATTAACATTAACATTAATATTAACATTAATATTACGAATTAGAGTGAGGGGGTTTTTAGGGGGTTTTCAAAAGGGGGGCTTTTGATCCGCTTGTTGTAGTGGGTGGGGTTCCCAACCTATGTGGAGAAGATCCCGGAGTGCGACGAGCGTCGTTCGATGTCGAAGAAGCTCGGGAAGTAGGCAACGAGGATTTGTTGTCGCTGCTGCTAATAAAGGGGGTTTCTGGACTGGAGCTACCGAGTTCGGGCCGAACTCGGTCCCAGGCCGAGTTCTGGCCGAACTCGGTCTGGCTGTTCCAGAATGTTGCTGGACAGTGTTGGTTGCCCGATACAGAGTTCTGGCCGAACTCTGTGTCGTCGGGGCTGAGCAAAAATCTGGGGTAATTTTTCACCAGTGGATCTAACCAAACGGTCCAGGTTTGTTGCGAGATTAGGGAGTTAAGTTAGGATTTCCAAACCCTAATCATTGTAACATCATTGCAGACAACAAAAGAAAAGAGAGAGGAAGGAGGCAAGAGTGCCATTACAACTTTGGAAGAGAAGACGGAGGATTGAAGGTCTTTTTGGAGGAGAATCGGATTCGGGTAATCTCTACTCGTCGTTCTTGTTCTTCGTAGCCTTGTAATCATTGTTCTTGATTCCAAGTGTTATGGGAATCCGATTTGGATTGGAAGAAGTTTGTAGAGGGTGTAATTCTTCTATTTCATTAGTGGAGGCTTCTCAGGGTTGGACTCCGATCGTTCCATGGTTTTTCCCGTAAGGGTTTTCCACGTCAAAAATTCTCTATGTCTGCATGGTTTGTTATTTTGGTGTTTTTGGTTCGTACGTTGTTTGCACGGTTATCTTACAGGCACTCTCTGTTTGCCATTAATTGTAGAAGTACATAACAATTATATAGGAGGACTGAACTTAGACTCACAATATAAACTTGCTCGTACAAAGAAAGCCTAGGGACGAAAACGTACAGCAATCTAAGTAGAATTATTTATTTTTGATTCTGGGGGGTGACGGTAGAGGCTCGGGAAAGCGACGGCAGCTTTGCCTTACTCCTTGGACGATCGGACGTAGCCTTGACTCGGATGAAGAAATGCTCTCGGAATGTGTGGGGAGACTCTTCTGCGCGTGCCTTTGTCTCTCTGTGTATTCCGTCGGGGGTCTCCAAGTCTTCAGGTCTCTCCAGGTGGTTTACAAGGGAATGGCACCTTGCTATTTATAGGAGTGGGGTATGATCATTAGGGTTTACAATGATTCCCTTCTTAAAAAAGTCGGCGGCCAATCATCTGGACCATTGATTTGATTACAATGAATCTGGACGATTTATGTGGATTGTACCAAATCTTATGGGCAATTAATGTTGATTGCCATGAATTTTGATAGGCTCGAATCTCCTGCCACGTGTTCGATTTGTCTGCTCTGATTTGATTTGGGGTAATTATGATGATTGTAATAAATCTGGTTGTTATCTGTTGATAAATCTTGATTGATTTAATGCCACGTATCTAACCATCATTATGGGAAAACTGATCTTCTTCCACGTGTCATAACCGCGAGCCACAGCCGCATGAGGGTAGCTTCTTAGGTTTTGAACCGCATGAATGTGGCAGCCGCATAGATGTAGCCTCTGAAGTCTGAGCCGTATAGGGGTGGTTTCCTATTGAGTCGCATAAGACTAGCCACGTGTCAAGGCTGCATGGGTATGGCTTTTCAGTATTTGAGCCGCATGGAGATAATCCCCATGATCCGAGCCGCATGAGGATAGCAGCCGCATGGGGTGGTTCTTAGGATTTGAGCCGCATGACGATAGTCTCCACGATCCGAGCCGCATGAGAGCATCAGCCGCATAAGGAGGGTGGCAGCCGCATAGGGAGCTTTGGAGTTGGTGGATCGTGCCAGCTGTATAGGATATTTTCTCTATTTTTCGAAGAACACACCGTCATGTCAGAGTTCATCATTTCATCTTTAGAGATCACTTTATGTCAGAGCATTTAATGGGAGCAGTCACTTCATGGCCAGCTTAAAAAAAAAGCAAGCTACATAGGGCCACGTGATTCTTTCCAGAGCCGCATGAGGCTATTGGAGAGTTCTGTGCCGCATGAGACTCTGATAGATTCCTGCGCTGCATGAGGCTTCTTCTGTTTAAGTCGCATGGACTTCTCTGATTTGAGCCGCATGGGTTTTTTTCTTGTTCTTTCCATGCTTCTACAAGACCCCTTCAAAGTTTTCAATTTGAAAAATTAAAATACTTTGAAAAGAAGCATGGCTATATGAGATCTGCTGGCCGCATGGGATGTTCTGGCCGCATGGACTCTTGGCCGCATGACCTGTCTGGCCGCATAGGCTTCCTAGCCGCATGGGCTCCCTGCCACGCGTGCGTCTCATTAATGCCCTTAATTCATTTTTAGAGCCGTCTTTTGGGGAATCCCAAGAGTTGGTTCATTAATATTTGGATTTTATGCCCTGG
>JANAVB010020845.1:0-34038 GCA_029216955.1 Iris pallida | reverse complement strand
TAGAATGTAAAAGAATGTAACAGCTCAAAATACAGTTGGTACTAACCTCAATAGAACAAACACTCTCACAGCTCAAAATACTAACACATGCTCACCTCCTACTCTTGTGACACTCCCTTTCACACACACAACCTATATGTTCCCTTACACATGTTGCCATGTTACCTTTAAAAATAGGAAACCCTTGTTGTCTATAATAAGACACAATTCACCAAAGAATCAGTGAGCTAACATGAAGCCTATTCTAATTAAGCAATCCTGCAGTAAACACAAACTAGAACATGTGGGGATCATTATAACTTATCAAAAGGAATCAGTTCAATTCATTCAAGGAAGAACAGCAAACCAAATTCCTGAGTTTTCATCAAACCAATTTAAATCGAACCCCATGTCCAATATCATATTCTCAAATCACAAGCCTAATCAAAATGAAAAAAAGGAATTAACAGGTACTAACACATGTGTTACAACCAATGATAACTGAACAACAATTAGAAATAAAAAAAAATTTGGAATTGAAGTTCAGAGGATAATCAAAACTGATTCATGAGTATCAGTCAACCTATTGAAACCAACTCGAGTCCAAATTCCTTCCCATATCATAAAACTTAATTTAATAAGTAAAGATCAATCTATCATAGGCTAATACACATGTAGGAGTAATATTGGTACTTAAAACATTAGTTATAATCAGATTAACAGGATTGACATAGGAAAACTTGAAACGTATCATGTATCAGTCATGTAAAGTCAACCCACATATGTTCGAATCCCATATCACAGCAACGACCCATTCTCAATGTAAATATCAACTAACATAGATTAACAACATGTCTAGGAATCAAATCTAGCATTTAAATCATAATTTAAACCATTTAAACTAGGAATAAATCTGTGTGTATGTGCATGTGTCTGTGTGTGTCCGTGTCCGTGTGTGTATGTGTGTCGTGTGTGTCTCTGTGTGTGTGTCAGTGTCCGTGTGTGTATGTGTGTGTGTCTGTGTCTGTGTGTTGTGTGTGTCCGTGTGTGTCCGTGTGTGTGTGTCCGTGGGAGAGGAGGAGGAGGAGAGGATTAGGTTAGGGTTTACCTGAGGAAGAGGAGAGGATCTCGGATTGGAGGAGGAGGAGCTCGAGGAGGAGGATCTCGAGGAGGAGGAGCTCGCCGGAGGGGGAGGTCGCCGGGGGGGAGGGGGTCGCCGGGGGGGGAGGGCACTGACAGAGGGGGAGGGAGTCGCCGGGGGGGTGGAGGGAAAATTAAAATTTTTGGGATTTTGAGTGAGAGTGAGGGGGAAAGAAGGCAGCGGCGTGCCCTAAGTAAAATAACTTAGCGACGTCACGTGATGACGTCGCTAAACGTCACAACCATGGCGACATATACTTATAATATGTCGCTGAACGTCGCTATTCAGCGACGTAGAATACTCCTGTCGCAGAACGTCGCTAGTCAGCGACGTTTTGCGACGTGTTTATAAAGATGTCGCTACTGGCGACGTAATTTCTCGCCGTCGCTAAATTACGTCGCTATTTGATGATGTTTTAGTAGTGCGATCATGCCAACGCCTAAAAAGTTTTGAATCATTGAACTTCTGGTTCATCACAGTGTTAGATTATATGGCACTTATTTTTGCATAATACAATCTTGATGAGAAAACTGGGAGTTTTTCTTTCACATGCTTATGGCATGAATCATTGGATGTAATGCATATAGTCTCGATATGGAAACCATTGAGACGTATGTCTTTGAATCTTAGCAAATTTCTTTTTGACTTGCTTGAATACAAAGCATCTTTTACAAAAAATATTTGTTCCACCAGGTAATATAATATTTGCTCTTTCAAAGCCCTCAAATAATTTTGTAGTACCAGAAATTAATATTTGCTTGTGCCAATTTTAAGTTCGAAAAATATTTTCGATCTCGAAGAATAGTGTGCGTTGATCCACTGTCAACCAAACATATATCTCCATAGTTGGAGTTGTTCACAACATCATTATTTTCCATATTTCTATAAACACAAATAAAATAAGTAAGAAATTTAATTTATTGATAAAAACCAAAGGTTAAAACAAGCATAACAACGGATACTTAGAGACGTGATAAAACAAACATAAAACTAGAACTAAACTGGAAAAGATCAAATAATCTCAAATTCAACTTAATCATTTTTGATATTTTCGTTGCCATCATTAGCATCATCACCCCAAAACTTAATTCCTCCACTTGGCTCGTTTAAGTAATCTTCAACATCCAAATGAGTGAATTCTATTGGATCATTTTCATCTTCAAGAACGTTGTTAAAATTTGTAAAGTTGCTCTCTTTCTCTTTTCCTTTACTCTTGATAGATGTTTGGTAAAAGTCAATTAGGTGCTTTGGTGTACGACAGGTACGAGACCAATGCCCTTTTGCTCCACATCTGTAGCAAGCTTTTTCATAATTCTTCGGAGAATCAACTTTTGCACCCTTTTTTTCTTGTTTTCCGCCATTTTTGTTCCACTTCAAGTGGTATGGCCCAACCTTCTTGTTGAAGGGTTGATGCTTAGGACCACCATGGTTTTGAATTTTACCATGACTATAACCGCGACCACGATCGCGACCGCGACCACGACCACGTCCTTGTCCATAGTTATTTGCATTCGCTTCAAGGAATGGCTGTGATCCAGTATGGTGGGAGTTGTGGTTTCTTATTAGGAGCTCATTATTTTGTTCGGCAACATGAAGACATGAGATCAATTGAGAATATTTTTTTAAACCCCTTTTCACGATATTGCTGCTGCAGGAGCATGTTCGTGGCATGGAAAGTAGTGAATGTCTTTTCTAACATGTCTTCTTCAGTAACATTATCTCCGCATAATCTCATTTTAGACACAATTTTGAACATTGCAGAGTTATATTCGTTTACCGATTTGAAGTCTTGCAACCTCAGGTGCATCCAATCATAGCGAGCTTTTGGGAGTATCACACTCTTTTGGTGATCATAACGTTCCTCTAAGTTTTTCCATAGAACTGCTGGGTCTTTAACTCCAAGGTATTCGAATTTCAGTCCTTCATGGAGGTGATGTCGAATGAAAATCATTGCTTTTGCTTTGTCTTGTTCGCTTGCCTCATTTTTTTCTTTGATTGCATGTGCAAGGTTCTTTGCACTCAAATGAATTTCTGCCTCAAGAATCCAAGTTAGATGATTTCTTCCGGAAATATCAAGAGCAGCGAACTCAAGCTTGGTGATGTTTGCCATATTTCTGAAAAAAATTACTTTAGAATATAATATACACACTCAAATCTACAAGTTTGAGTTTTATCAATTAGGCTTCAAGCGTAACATATTCTATTTTGACTTCAAGCCTTATATTCAATCTACATTTCGAGCTGAACATTTTCTTTCAAATTTTCTTCATGAAACTTCAGGTTCATCTAAAAATTATCAAAAATATCGCCAAAATAATAATTTCTTGATGATAAGAAAAATATTGTTTCTTATTGAGAAGAAGATAAGTTATGCAACATTATTCTTGAAAATAACCAACAAAATAGAAATGCAAATCTGCACCATAATGAAGACGCAAAGATAATGTGGACTTTTTTTTTTAATTTACGCACTTGAATAATATAAGCAAAATATGAGAAACAAACACTTATTTTGCTATGCAGTACCATTCTAGATTTTTTTTTGAGAAATCGAAATAGATTGTTTCTTTATATTATGATCAAGACATTCAAAATAGAAAATATGACCTATGTACAACAATCATTTCGTTCATAGGTTTATAAATAACATAATCACAATTATATTGAATGAAGTAATTTTTTTATTATTCATTTCAAAGTTAATAAGTAAAATAAATATTAATATATAAATTTTAAGAAACAATTTGAGAATTAGAGGATGTTTACTATTAAGCATAATCAAAAAAATGATCTCAAACATGAAAGCTACATATTATACAACAAATTAGATGAAGTGAGAGATGGACAACAATTGTATAAACAAATGTATATGTAGAATCAAAGGAACAAACCACGAACAAACACCTTTATCAATCGAAATAAAAAGGTTTACCTGATGTTTGAGTTATACCTTGACATCGATGAGTCTCCCGAAATGAATAATGGTTGCATCGTGCTGATAACGTGTTGTAAACTAGAAATAGAGGAACAAGAGAAAATGGAGAAGAAAGTTGTGTGTCATTTCATTCATCCAATATGGCCTTTATATAGGTTTACAATGGATTGCCAAAGGTCATAAGTTATGAAATCAAAGGGCATGAGTTACATAAGTTATGAAACCAAATGACATGAGTTACATAAGTTATAGATGACTAAGAGCATGGGACATCCATATTTACAAAAGTAAGTACACTATTAATACTTTCTTCATGCTTCATAGAATCATAGTTGCTAAGAGCATCATTAGTAAGGCCCATCCCATTTTCTAAATTGTAGATTTAGAACGTAGGAGCTCATTTTATAGAATAATAAGTCTCATCCATAGTCCCAATTTCTACAATTTCGGTCTCAACCCATCCATGGGTGCTAAGGGTTGGGCCTCCCAATTTCTAGATTCTAGATTGTAGAAACTTTTTTGTAGAATAGTAAGTTCCAATTTGGTACCCAACTTTCTAGATTCTAAACTTTATATTATTTTTTTTCCTACATTAATTTTTGACCACACAAATTTTGGGACCGGAGCTCACTTTATCATTTTCTACTATTCTCATACAAATCCAACACATTCTACATTCACCTTTTTTTTAAATGTTGGGCTCCAAATTGCATTGGAGAGTCCCAACTACTAATGATGCTCTAACAGAAAAACTCCAAGTAATAATGGAAAGAACGGGACAGTTAATCTATCTTGAAGCTGTCCTTTGACTAGGATGCCAGCCCCAATGTGGGTCAGGGAACCATCATTCTGTAATGAGCAATGGCACAATCAGCAAGGCATTGGGAAGAAGGAAAAGAATTAAATTCCTTGAGATAAGGTGGTGACGAAAACTTTGGTAACCAAAATGAATTTATGTGTATAAATGGGTAGGAGAGGCTAGTCCTATGCACCCAACAATCACCACCAAGTGAGAAGAAGAAGAAGAAGAAGACGACGACGAAAACGACGACGACGACGTCCATGTCGAAGGCTGTCCTAGTCGTGTTATGATGATGATGTTGCTTTTGCCTCCGGTTAGTTCGTACTACGGAGATCAAAATGGATGTAAAGAATACATTTCTGACAAGTTGAATTGCGAGTGCCCTGACTGCAAGCCCCTCCTCCGGTGCCTTGCGACTTGCATGTGGGGCGGCGCCCCTCAGACAAAGTGCATCAACAGGTGCGACTCGACCCAGGGGAAGCCTTGTCTTTCCGATTGCAAGAGGTGCATGCAAGGGTGCAAGAACATCTGTCTTCGCGAAGGAGCAACAAAGTTGATGTTGCTATCACCATAATGTAACATTTAAGTCTCGGTGTCCTTGATCTAATTAAGCTGGTGTGTAGTGTGTACACAAGTATTAGCTATATATGTCTAAGGAATGCTGGTCTATTTATCGAAGTTGTGCAATAATAAGTGGAATTTACATAGACGAGGGAATTAGTGATGTTGTTTCTACCATCATGAACAATATTGATGCCAAATTAATGTTACTTATTTGCATAGAGTTACAAATTTATGAAGGAACATAATGTTCTTGAGATTGATTTCCTGCATTTGTTCTATGAACCAAATTTCATGCATGGAGAGATGTTTTCAATTGTGGCAGTCCAAGTTTTTTCGAGACCGGATCAGCTGTACCTGATCATGTATTCCAATCCGACCTCCCTCTATGACATGTGAGTCTTTTTGTTGGTTTTTATCGGTGAGACCCACATGTCATACCTGGAGGACATAATTGGAACACTACACAACTAATCTAGTCCCAATTTTTCTGGACATTCTGGAAGTGTTCAATACAATTGCAGTACATCAACGTACATGCAATTTTATGAGTAAAAAAATTTACTGACTTTTTTTTTTTTTTTATGAAATCCCACGCACACACACAATTGGGAGACTTAAACTTTGTCGATCCCTCCGGATGTCCGCTCTAATACCACTAGGCTAGAGAGCTCAGACTGACTTTCAAATTTAAACACCGGTATGTTAGATTTGGACAATGAAGCTATGTTAGATTTGGACAATGAAAGTAGTTGGTTTTGTCATCATCTCATGTTTGAAATGAATCCAAGCTTTTGATTTCTCTGGTCAATTTGGACTTTGGGGATACTTATGGTCAATTATGTAACTTTCATATTCTCAAAATGGTCAAAAGCTATGTATACAAGCAAAACAAGCAAACCATCCACTGTTGTTGAACGTCTGCTCATAGTTTCCTTCAACTTGACTTGTGTTGTTCTGAAATAATAGGCACCTCACCAAATCATCATGCAAAGCAGATTATAACTCCCTATATACTTTAAGAAAGGCCAACCTTCTTCTTCACACAAATTACTAAGCTTTAGAAATTAACACCTCATAGTAATTCTTCTAGAGAATTAAATTAAATTAACCAGCAACCGATCGAAGATGAGTGTGGTGATACTCGACGGAGCGACGATCCGCGACTTCGTGGAGGACGGGGCGGCCTTCGACAGCGCAGTCCGGGACTGGTTCGCGATCCTCGACACGAACCACAACGGGCTACTCTCATTCTCGGAGATGGCTGGGGAGCTTTCGAGCCTAAGGGTCCTTGAGACGCACTTCGGCGTGGACGACGGCGCGGGACGTATGGGCGCAGAGGAGCTTGTCGTGCTGTACCGGGAGCTCTTTGCCAGGTTCGACCACGACGGCGATGGCAGCGTGGACATGGAGGAGTTCAGGAGCGAGATGAAGGAAGTGATGCTCGCGGTGGCGAGCGGGCTCGGGTTCCTGCCGGTGCAGATGGTGGTGGAAGAGGGGAGCGTTCTCAAGAGGGCAGTGGAGAGGGAGATGGCTGCATGCATGCAGTAACGTCGTACGTAAGGTTGTGGCTTGAGGTTTTTGCACTAGCTAGATGATTGATCATCAATACTTTTCTTTTATTTTCCCTCTATTTTGTTTACGTTCTTCCTAATTAATAATCAAGGACTTGAATTTTTACGGAGCGCATGTATTAGAATTATAAGGAAATAAAAGGTGGCATGTTTGGATATTAAACTGCATAATTGACTTATGAGCAAAGTGTTATAATACATAGTTTCTTCGTAATGACCCTAAAATTCTTTCATTACATGTTCGAGCTATATATGCGGATGCAGTTTTGGTATTTAATTCAAGACAATCATTAATCTCAATGCAAGAGATTCTACAAATTCTTTCCTCGGGTAAAGTGCATTTAAACCCTCCCTAGAGTTGTCTCGTTTGCAAAATAAGACCTTTTAAAAAACTTAAACAGTTTGCACCTTCCAAAAATCTGTTTTGCCTAGAATGATCCTTATCCGTTAAATAGCCGTTAAAACTAAAAAAAAAAAAAAAAAAAAAACTACCTAAACAACCCCCCCCCCCCCCCCCCCCAACCATCCCTACCAGCCCCCCCCCCTCCGCCGGCGATCCGCCCCTCTCCGCCGGCGACCCGACCCCAACCCCCCACCCCCCCCTCCCCCGGCCCCTCCTCCCTCCGCCGGCGACCCGCCCGCGATCCCCTCCCCTCCCCTTCTCCTTCCGCCGGCGACCCCCCCCTGACTCCCTCACCCCCCCCCCCCCTCCTCCCTCCGCCGGTGACCCGCCCTCCTACCCCCTCCCCCCCGCCTCCTCCCTCCGCCGGCGACCCGCCCCCGACCCCCTCCTCCCTCCGCCGGTCATCCCCGACCACCCCCCCCTCTTTCCTCCGCCGGCGACCAGCCCCCTCCCCCCTCCCTCCTCCCTCCGTCGACGACCCGCCCCCTGACCCCCTCCCCCCCACCTCCCCCCTCCGCCGGCGACCCGCCTCCCCACCCCTCCCCCCCTCCGCCGACCATCGCCGCCCCCCCCCACCCGCCTCCACCACCGGAGAGAGAGAAGGGGGGGGGGGAGAGGGGAGGGACAAAATCGTCTTTTAAGACGATTTTTAACGAATTTTAACAGCGAGGGGGAGGGGGAGGAGGGGTGATTTGAGCATTTTCGTAACGGACTGTCTTTTTCGGATCAACGAGTCTTTATTTGCATTTTCGTGACATCTAAGGAGGGTTTAAATGCACTTTACCCTCTTTCCTCTACAACTTTCATAAATAAGAGGGTTTACCAAAATAGGTACCGAATCTGCTGCGAGAATATGTGTCTTGTATACTGGTCATCGTTAAATTCTTGCCTGTCACGTCCCGTATCCCAAATACAACGGTGACGTCATAGAACACATCCCCAGACTACGCGCCAAATTCGCGATTGTCGCCCGTAAATCAGCAGAATGGAAAAATACAAGAACAAATCACTTTCATAAGTACAACTTTAATTATATTTACATCAAAAGTATTTCTAAAGGTACAATAACTTTAAGTTTAGTTACAATAAATGTTATACATCAGACTAACTACCAACTATCGGTTGCCTTCTCCAGAAATTCTCACAGATCGTCTATTCATCATCATCCAGGGTATTGGATTTCCGGAACGTCATCCTCACCTAGTGAACAATTACTAGGTCGTTTAGAAACGACAAACAAGTCCTCGGTCAAGGGAAGTAAATAAATGATAGAAATAATAAATGAAAGTGAATGATAAATGATATGTCTTGAATATTTGGAGATTAGTTTTACATTCATGAGAGTAAATTGAATATCTCAATATAATTATTCCTACTTATTGCATAACACTAAATATGCATTATAATAACATATGAAAATGCAATTTTGAGAACAACCCTTCCGAATATTCCCAGATCAGCTTTTTCCGACAACAATCCCGTATACCTGGGATCAGGTTATGACTTGGTGGCACGGTGCTTAGAATCCGGCCCTGCCTCTCTTGGGCTTAAATGTACTGAGTCTCTCTTGAACCCAGAAAATCACCTAATCGATGTTACTGTCGAAGAGGTGCAATTGTTGGATGGCACGGAATTAAATCCGGCCCTGCCTCTCACGGGCTAAATGGATGGCTCAGATTATTAAAATCCGGCCCTGCCTCTCATGGGCTAAGTGAGCTAAGCCTCACATACTCAATTCGTATGGCCCTACGAATGAGCTAGTGTACTGATCAGTCTTTGGTTATTATGTTGCGGAGCTGTAAAGGTGATATTCGGGTTGTTCTCCCCTCCCAATGCTTCCTATGATTTCTAAATGTATATTTTACATTCACAAATAAGGGATTTATTTATCTAAGGAGGCTAAAATGCATAATTGAATGATATTTAGAAATCTACTTTTAAAAAGGCATTTAGATTTAAACTACCAAGTTGAATATAAGGAGTCTAATCCAAATATAATACGTGTATTATACATATCCTAAATATTCTCTAAGGTTTACAAGATCATCCAAATTTCTCGGAAAGTTGAGAATTTGTCTATCTCTTGAAATTTCCGAAAATTTCGGCAGAGTCTACTTTGTATTTAGAGGCTCCGAAAATTTCCAAGAGACATGATAAAGATATAATAAAATCCGGGTTCGCCGACCCCTTCGGTGGAGCAACTCTCAACACCGGAAACCATGCAGTTAATAATTCGGGTTCGCCGACCCCTTCGGTGGAGCAACTCTCAACACCGGAAACCATAAAATAAAGTGAAAGTGTAGTTTTGAAAGCTTATTACCTTGGCAAGCAATTTAGGTAATTAAGCAAGTTTTCCTGATTATCGCAGCTTGCTAAATTATCAAAAATAGAATTGTTAGTAACACAAATCATATCAAAACTTGCTTCCAAGTGTCAAGACTTAAAGTTTACAATTTTATACTCTTTGTGACATTGATTTGGGATAAAAAAGTTTAAAGAATTAAAATTTTGTTAGATGTAAGGTACCTTGATATATGGGCATTTGTAAAACTGAAATAATCATGTCAATGTATGCCATTTGGGTATATTTTATAAAGTGGACAGAATTGTTATAATAACAATTTAAATCTAAATTTTTCATCTAACTTATACTTATTAAATATACTCGTATTTAAGCCTTTTGTTATGCAGAGGAAGTTTAAGATAAGAAACCTTCAAGTGTATGATCAATCTATCATATAAGGACTTAAAAATACTCATTTCGATTATATAGTGAAAACCAATCTATTAAATATGGTATTTTATGTTGAGGACAGATTTGACATAATTGAAGGAGAATATTGCTCAAAAACTCTCATTTGCATATTTCTTTTAAGCGTAACGATTGAGCCCCTAAGTTATGTCAAAATTTGTAAGTGTCCATGTATGGTGTCTCAATTTCTTACTCGCCAAGTGTCCTTTTGTATTTATTTATATATATATATATTTATATAATGTTCATATATAATATTTGCATTGATATAGTGTTGTGTCCAAGTAGTATGATATTCTATACGATTATTCAAGTATCCAAATTATATACATCCATGATGTTAGAGTATGTGAACAAGTGTTTAATTTATAACAAGGTTACTAATGGATTTGAATATATATAGTAACCCTAAAATTTGATGTCAAGTACTTTATATGTGTCGAGTGTACAAATCATTCTAGTTTTGCCTAGGAAATGATAAGATGCCTCAATTATTGGTATTATTTAAATTTGGACAGAATTATATATGTCAAAAAAAACACATATAAATATCAATACGTTATTTTTATAAATCACGATTATTTCCGTTACAAAAAAAAAAACTAAATAACATATATAAAATATATTTTAGTAACGATTATTTAATTATTGTCTCGGTAATTACTGTTACCAACTTGTAACGGTATTAACCATTACAAAATGGAAAAAAAAGTGTTACAAATTACTTGTTTTGGTGTAGTGGTTTTCGTGCCTCGTATAATATTCAAAATTTGTGTTTTGATCTCCATTTTGGATGGTTAGCCAAAAGTCCCAACCGTCAGGACGAGACCAAAATCCTTTTCTGGACAATGTGGATAATTAAACAAAAATTCGAATATCATACGAGATCCTAAAACTAGTTTTTAGGACAATGTGGATAACTAAACACAAAATTCGAATATTATACGAGATCCTAAAACTAGTTTTTTTAAAACAAAAATAGTTCTCAAGTTTGTAGCTACAAAAAAAAAAAAATTTTTTTTCATAATTCCTTAATTCCGTTGAACAACTTTTCATTCATAAATCGAACATGATCTTAATTCTTTCTTCATGGTGCACAGAAGGGAAATATTATACTTACAAACTATTTTGGTTGTAAGCTTTACAATTGCCTACATGTCATTTTTTGATTGGGGGAGAGGGAAGACCCTGTGGGATCATGTTTGCAGGACATGGATGTGAGTTGTAAGAAAGTTGTAAATTTTTGTTGTAAACTTAGCATTTTCTCTGCATAGAATCATAGTTGCTAACAGAAGAAAACTCCAAGCAATAATTGAAAGAACGGGACAGTTAATCTATCTTGAAGCTGTCCTTTGACTAGGATGCCAGCCCCAATGGGTCATGAACCATCATTCGTAATGAGCAATGGCACAATCAGCAAATTGGGAAGAAGGAAAAGAATTAAATTCCTTGAGATAAGGTGGTGACGAAAACTTTGGTAACCAAAATGAATTTATGTGTATAATGGGTAGGAGAGGCTAGTCCTATGCACCCAACAATCACCACCAAGTGAGAGAGAAGAAGAAGACGACGAGACGAAAACGACGACGACGACGTCCATGTCGAAGGTTCCTAGTCGTGTTATTGATGATGATGTTTTGCCTCCGGTTAGTTCGTACTACGGAGGTCAAAATGGATGTAAAAATGCATTTCTGACAAGTGCGAGTGCCCTGACTGCAAGCCCCTCCTCCGGTGCCTTGCGACTTGCATGTGGGCGGCGCCCCTCAGACAAAGTGCATCAACAGGTGCGACTCGACCCAGGGGAAGCCTTGTCTTTCCGATTGCAAGAGGTGCATGCAAGGTGCAAGAACATCTGTCTTCGCGAAGGAGCAACAAAGTTGATGTTGCTATCACCATAATGTAACATTTAAGTCTCGGTGTCCTTGATCTAATTAAGCTGGTGTGTAGTGTGTACACAAGTATTAGCTATATATGTCTAAGGAATGCTGGTCTATTTATCGAAGGTGCAATAATAAGTGGAATTTACATAGACGAGGGAATTAGTGATGTTGTTTCTACCATCATGAACAATATTGATGCCAAATTAATGTTACTTATTTGCATAGAGTTACAAATTTATGAAGGAAATAATGTTCTTGAGATTGATTTCCTGCATTTGTTCTATGAACCAAATTTCATGCATGGAGAGATGTTTTCAATTGTGGCAGTCCAAGTTTTTCGAGACCGGATCAGCTGTACCTGATCATGTATTCCAATCCGACCTCCCTCTATGACATGTGAGTCTTTTTGTTGGTTTTTATCGGTGAGACCCACATGTCATACCTGAGGACATAATTGGAACACTACACAACTAATCTAGTCCCAATTTTTCTTGGACATTCTGGAAGTGTTCAATACAATTGCAGTACATCAACGTACATGCAATTTATGAGTAAAAAATTTACTGACTTTTTTTTTTTTTTATGAAATCCCACGCACACACAATTGGGAGACTTAAACTTTGTCGATCCCTCCGGATGTCCGCTAATACCACTAGGCTAGAGAGCTCAGACTGACTTTCAAATTTAAACACCGGTATGTTAGATTTGGACAATGAAGCTATGTTAGATTTGGACAATGAAAGTAGTTGGTTTTGTCATCATCTCATGTTTGAAATGAATCCAAGCTTTTGATTTCTCTGGTCAATTTGGACTTTGGGGATACTTATGGTCAATTATGTAACTTTCATATTCTCAAAATGGTCAAAAGCTATGTATACAAGCAAAACAAGCAAACCATCCACTGTTGTTGAACGTCTGCTCATAGTTTCCTTCAACTTGACTTGTGTTGTTCTGAAATAATAGGCACCTCACAAATCATCATGCAAAGCAGATTATAACTCCCTATATATACTTTAAGAAAGGCCAACCTTCTTCTTCACACAAATTACTAAGCTTTAGAAATTAACACCTCATAGTAATTCTTCTAGAGAATTAAATTAAATTAACCAGCAACCGATCGAAGATGAGTGTGGTGATACTCGACGGAGCGACGATCCGCGACTTCGTGGAGGACGGGGCGGCCTTCGACAGCGCAGTCCGGGACTGGTTCGCGATCCTCGACACGAACCACAACGGGCTACTCTCATTCTCGGAGATGGCTGGGGAGCTTTCGAGCCTAAGGGTCCTTGAGACGCACTTCGGCGTGGACGACGGCGCGGGACGTATGGGCGCAGAGATTGTCGTGCTGTACCGGGAGCTCTTTGCCAGGTTCGACCACGACGGCGATGGCAGCGTGGACATGGAGGAGTTCAGGAGCGAGATGAAGGAAGTGATGCTCGCGGTGGCGAGCGGGCTCGGGTTCCTGCCGGTGCAGATGGTGGTGGAAGAGGGGAGCGTTCTCAAGGGGCAGTGGAGAGGGAGATGGCTGCATGCATGCAGTAACGTCGTAAGGTTGTGGCTTGAGGTTTTTGCACTAGCTAGATGATTGATCATCAATACTTTTCTTTTATTTTCCCTCTATTTGTTTACGTTCTTCCTAATATAATCAAGGACTTGAATTTTTTACGGAGCGCATGTATTAGAATATAAGGAAATAAAAGGTGGCATGTTTGGATATTAAACTGCATAATTGACTTATGAAGCAAAGTGTTATAATACATAGTTTCTTCGTAATGACCCTAAAATTCTTTCATTACATGTTCGAGCTATATATGCGGATGCAGTTTGGTATTTAATTCAAGACAATCATTAATCTCAATGCAAGAGATTCTACAAATTCTTTCCTCGGGTAAAGTGCATTTAAACCCTCCCTAGAGTTGTCTCGTTTGCAAAATAAGACCTTTTAAAAACTTAAACAGTTTGCACCTTCCAAAAAATCTGTTTGCCTAGAATGATCCTTATCCGTTAAATAGCCGTTAAACTAAAAAAAAAAAAAAAAAAAAAAAAAAACTACCTAAACAACCCCCCCCCCCCCCCCCCCAACCATCCCTACCAGCCCCTCCCCCCTCCGCCGGCGATCCGCCCCTCTCCGCCGGCGACCCGACCCCAACCCCCCACCCCCCTCCCCCGGCCCCTCCTCCTCCGCCGGCGACCGCCCGCGATCCCCTCCCCTTCTCCTTCCGCCGGCGAGCCCCCTGACTCCCTCACCCCCCCCCTCCTCCCTCGCCGGTGACCCGCCCTCCTACCCCCTCCCCCCCGCCTCCTCCCTCCGCCGGCGACCCGCCCACCGACCCCCTCCTCCTCCGCCGGTCATCCCCGACCCCCCCCCTCTTTCCTCCGCCGGCGACCAGCCTCCCCCTCCCCTCCTCCCTCCGTCGACGACCGCCCCTGACCCCCTCCCCCCACCTCCCCCCTCCGCCGGCGACCCGCCTCCCCACCCCTCCCCCCCTCTCCGCCGACCATCGCCGACCCCCCCGACCCGCCTCCACCACCGGAGAGAGAGAAGGGGGGGGGGGAGAGGGAGGGACAAAATCGTCTTTTAAGACGATTTTTAACGAATTTTAACAGCGAGGGAGGAGGGGGAGGGAGGGGGTGATTTGAGCATTTTCGTAACGGACTGTCTTTTTCGGATCAACGAGTCTTTATTTGCATTTTCGTGACATCTAAGGAGGGTTTAAATGCACTTTACCCTCTTTCCTCTACAACTTTCATAAATAAGAGGGTTTACCAAAATAGGTACCGAATCTGCTGCGAGAATATGTGTCTTGTATACTGGTCATCGTTAAATTCTTGCCTGTCACGTCCCGTATCCCAAATACAACGGTGACGTCATAGAACACATCCCCAGACTACGCGCCAAATTCGCGATTGTCGCCCGTAAATCAGCAGAATGGAAAAATACAAGAACAAATCACTTTCATAAGTACAACTTTAATTATATTTACATCAAAAGTATTTCTAAAGGTACAATAACTTTAAGTTTAGTTACAATAAATGTTATACATCAGACTAACTACCAACTATCGGTTGCCTTCTCCAGAAATTCTCACAGATCGTCTATTCATCATCATCCAGGGGTATTGGATTTTCCGGAACGTCATCCTCACCTAGTGAACAATTACTAGGTCGTTTAGAAACGACAAACAAGTCCTCGGTCAAGGGAAGTAAATAAATGATAGAAATAATAAATGAAAGTGAATGATAAATGATATGTCTTGAATATTTGGAGATTAGTTTTACATTCATGAGAGTAAATTGAATATCTCAATATTAATTATTCCTACTTATTGCATAACACTAAATATGCATTATAATAACATATGAAAATGCAATTTTGAGAACAACCCTTCCGAATATTCTCCAGATCAGCTTTTTCCGACAACAATCCCGTATACCTGGGATCAGGTTATGACTTGGTGGCACGGTGCTTAGAATCCGGCCCTGCCTCTTGGGCTTAAATGTACTTCTCTCTTGAACCCAGAAAATCACCTAATCGATGTTACTGTCGAAGAGGTGCAATTGTTGGATGGCACGGAATTAAATCCGGCCCTGCCTCTCACGGGCTAAATGGATGGCTCAGATTATTAAAATCCGGCCCTGCCTCTCATGGGCTAAGTGAGCTAAGCCTCACATACTCAATTCGTATGGCCCTACGAATGAGCTAGTGTACTGATCAGTCTTTGGTTATGTTGCGGAGCTGTAAAGGTGATATTCGGGTTTCTCCCCTCCCAATGCTTCCTATGATTTCTAAATGTATATTTTACATTCACAAATAAGGGATTTATTTATCTAAGGAGGCTAAAATGCATAATTGAATGATATTTAGAAATCTACTTTTAAAAAGGCATTTAGATTTAAACTACCAAGTTGAATATAAGGAGTCTAATCCAAATTATAATACGTGTATTATACATATCCTAAATATTCTCTAAGGTTTACAAGATCATCCAAATTTCTCGGAAAGTTGAGAATTTGTCTATCTCTTGAAATTTCCGAAAATTTCGGCAGAGTCTACTTTGTATTTAGAGGCTCCGAAAATTTCCAAGAGACATGATAAAGATATAATAAAATCCGGGTTCGCCGACCCCTTCGGTGGAGCAACTCTCAACACCGGAAACCATGCAGTTAATAATTCGGGTTCGCCGACCCCTTCGGTGGAGCAACTCTCAACACCGGAAACCATAAAATAAAGTGAAAGTGTAGTTTTGAAAGCTTATTACCTTGGCAAGCAATTTAGGTAATTAAGCAAGTTTTCCTGATTATCGCAGCTTGCTAAATTATCAAAAATAGAATTGTTAGTAACACAAATCATATCAAAACTTGCTTCCAAGTGTCAAGACTTAAAGTTTACAATTTTATACTCTTTGTGACATTGATTTGGGGAAAAAAGTTTAAAGAATTAAAATTTTGTTAGATGTAAGGTACCTTGATATTGGGCATTTGTAAAACTGAAATAATCATGTCAATGTATGCCATTTGGGTATATTTTATAAAGTGGACAGAATTGTTATAATCAATTTAAATCTAAATTTTCATCTAACTATACTTATTAAATATATGTATTTAAGCCTTTGTTATGCAGAGGAAGTTTAAGATAAGAAACCTTCAAGTGTATGATCAATCTATCATATAAGGACTTAAAAATACTCATTTCGATTATAGTGAAAACCAATCTATTAAATAGGATATTTATGTGAGGACAGATTTGACATAATTGAAGGAGAATATTGCTCAAAAACTCTCATTTGCATATTTTTTTAAGCGTAACGATTGAGCCCTAAGTTATGTCAAAATTTGTAAGTGTCCATGTATGGTGTCTCAATTTCTTACTCGCCAAGTGTCCTTTTGTATTTATTATATATTATATATATTATATATAATGTTCATATATATATTTGCATTGATATAGTGTTGTGTCCAAGTAGTATGATATTCTATACGATTATTCAAGTATCCAAATTATATACATCCATGATGAGAGTATGTGAACAAGTGTTTAATTTATAACAAGGTTACTAATGGATTTGAAAATATATAGTAACCCTAAAATTTGATGTCAAGTACTTTATATGTGTCGAGTGTACAAATCATTCTAGTTTTGCCTAGGAAATGATAAGATGCCTCAATTATTGGTATTATTTAAATTTGGACAGAATTATATATGTCAAAAAAAACACATATAAATATCAATACGTTATTTTTATAAATCACGATTATTTCCGTTACAAAAAAAAAAAACTAAATAACATATATAAAAATATTTTAGTAACGATTATTTAATTATTGTCTCGGTAATTACTGTTACCAACTTGTAACGGTAAACCATTACAAAATGGAAAAAAAAAGTGTTACAAATTACTTGTTTTGGTTGTAGTGGTTTTCGTGCCTCGTATAATATTCAAAATTTGTGTTTTGATCTCCATTTTGGATGGTTAGCCAAAAGTCCCAACCGTCAGGACGAGACCAAAATCCTTTTCTGGACAATGTGGATAATTAAACACAAAATTCGAATATCATACGAGATCCTAAAACTAGTTTTTAGGACAATGTGGATAACTAAACACAAAATTCGAATATTATACGAGATCCTAAAACTAGTTTTTTTAAAACAAAATAGTTCTCAAGTTTGTAGCTACAAAAAAAAAAATAATTTTTTTTCATAATTCCTTAATTCCGTTGAACAACTTTCATTCATAAATCGAACATGATCTTAATTCTTTCTTCATGGTGCACAGAAGGGAAATATTATACTTACAAACTATTTGGTTGTAAGCTTTACAATTGCCTACATGTCATTTTTTGATTGGGGGAGAGGAAGACCCTGTGGGATCATGTTTGCAGGACATGGATGTGAGTTGTAAGAAAGTTGTAAATTTTTGTTGTTGTAAACTTAGCATTTTCTCTGCATAGAATCATAGTGCTAACAGAAGAAAACTCCAAGCAATAATTGAAAGAACGGGACAGTTAATTATCTTGAAGCTGTCCTTTGACTAGGATGCCAGCCCCAATGTGGGTCATGAAACCATCACTCAGTAATGAGCAATGGCACAATCAGAGGAAGATGGAAAAGAATTAAATTCCATAAGGTGGTGTGAAAACTTTGGTAACCAAAATGAATTAATGTATAAATGGGTAGGAGAGGCTAGTCCTATGCACCCAACAATCACCACCAAGTGAGGAGGAGGAGAAGAAAAACTGAAAAAGAAGAAGAAGAAGACGACGACGACGACCATGTCGAAGGCTGTCCTAGTCGTGTTATTGATGATGATGTTGCTTTTGCCTCCGGTAATTAGTTCGTACTACGGAGGTCAAAATGGATGTAAAAATGCATTTCTGACAAGTGCGAGTGCCCTGACTGCAAGCCCCTCCTCCGGTGCCTTGCGACTTGCATGTGGGGCGGCGCCCCTCAGAAAGTGCATCAACAGGTGCGACTCGACCCAGGGGAAGCCTTGCTTTCCGATTGCAAGAGGTGCATGCAAGGGTGCAAGAACATCTGTCTTCGCGAAGGAGCAACAAAGTTGATGTTGCTATCACCATAATGTAACATTTAAGTCTCGGTGTCCTTGATCTAATTAAGCTGGTGTGTAGTGTGTACACAAGTATTAGCTATATATGTCTAAGGAATGCTGGTCTATTTATCGAAGTTGTGCAATAATAAGTGGAATTTACATAGACGAGGGAATTAGTGATGTTGTTTCTACCATCATGAACAATATTGATGCCAAATTAATGTTACTTATTTGCATAGAGTTACAAATTTATGAAGGAACATAATGTTCTTGAGATTGATTTCCTGCATTTGTTCTATGAACCAAATTTCATGCATGGAGAGATGTTTTCAATTGTGGCAGTCCAAGTTTTTCGAGACCGGATCAGCTGTACCTGATCATGTATTCCAATCCGACCTCCCTCTATGACATGTGAGTCTTTTTGTTGGTTTTTATCGGTGAGACCCACATGTCATACCTGGAGGACATAATTGGAACACTACACAACTAATCTAGTCCCAATTTTTCTTGGACATTCTGGAAGTGTTCAATACAATTGCAGTACATCAACGTACATGCAATTTTATGAGTAAAAAAATTTACTGACTTTTTTTTTTTTTTATGAAATCCCACGCACACACAATTGGGAGACTTAAACTTTGTCGATCCCTCCGGATGTCCGCTCTAATACCACTAGGCTAGAGAGCTCAGACTGACTTTCAAATTTAAACACCGGTATGTTAGATTTGGACAATGAAGCTATGTTAGATTTGGACAATGAAAGTAGTTGGTTTTGTCATCATCTCATGTTTGAAATGAATCCAAGCTTTTGATTTCTCTGGTCAATTTGGACTTTGGGGATACTTATGGTCAATTATGTAACTTTCATATTCTCAAAATGGTCAAAAGCTATGTATACAAGCAAAACAAGCAAACCATCCACTGTTGTTGAACGTCTGCTCATAGTTTCCTTCAACTTGACTTGTGTTGTTCTGAAATAATAGGCACCTCACCAAATCATCATGCAAAGCAGATTATAACTCCCTATATATACTTTAAGAAAGGCCAACCTTCTTCTTCACACAAATTACTAAGCTTTAGAAATTAACACCTCATAGTAATTCTTCTAGAAGAAATTAAATTAACCAGCAACCGATCGAAGATGAGTGTGGTGATACTCGACGGAGCGACGATCCGCGACTTCGTGGAGGACGGGGCGGCCTTCGACAGCGCAGTCCGGGACTGGTTCGCGATCCTCGACACGAACCACAACGGGCTACTCTCATTCTCGGAGATGGCTGGGGAGCTTTCGAGCCTAAGGGTCCTTGAGACGCACTTCGGCGTGGACGACGGCGCGGGACGTATGGGCGCAGAGGAGCTTGTCGTGCTGTACCGGGAGCTCTTTGCCAGGTTCGACCACGACGGCGATGGCAGCGTGGACATGGAGGAGTTCAGGAGCGAGATGAAGGAAGTGATGCTCGCGGTGGCGAGCGGGCTCGGGTTCCTGCCGGTGCAGATGGTGGTGGAAGAGGGGAGCGTTCTCAAGAGGGCAGTGGAGAGGGAGATGGCTGCATGCATGCAGTAACGTCGTACGTAAGGTTGTGGCTTGAGGTTTTTGCACTAGCTAGATGATTGATCATCAATACTTTTCTTTTATTTTCCCTCTATTTGTTTACGTTCTTCCTAATTAATAATCAAGGACTTGAATTTTTTACGGAGCGCATGTATTAGAATTATAAGGAAAAAAAGGTGGCATGTTTGGATATTAAACTGCATAATTGACTTATGAAGCAAAGTGTTATAATACATAGTTTCTTCGTAATGACCCTAAAATTCTTTCATTACATGTTCGAGCTATATATGCGGATGCAGTTTTGGTATTTAATTCAAGACAATCATTAATCTCAATGCAAGAGATTCTACAAATTCTTTCCTCGGGTAAAGTGCATTTAAACCCTCCCTAGAGTTGTCTCGTTTGCAAAATAAGACCTTTTAAAAAACTTAAACAGTTTGCACCTTCCAAAAAATCTGTTTTGCCTAGAATGATCCTTATCCGTTAAATAGCCGTTAAAACTAAAAAAAAAAAAAAAAAAAAAAAAAACTACCTAAACAACCCCCCCCCCCCCCCCCAACCATCCCTACCAGCCCCTCCCCCCTCCGCCGGCGATCCGCCCCTCTCCGCCGGCGACCCGACCCCAACCCCCCACCCCCCTCCCCCGGCCCCTCCTCCCTCCGCCGGCGACCCCGCGATCCCCTCCCCTCCCCCTTCTCCTTCCGCCGGCGACCGCCCCCTGACCTCACCCCCCCCCCCCCTCCTCCCTGCCGGTGACCCGCCCTCCTACCCCCTCCCCCCGCCTCCTCCCTCCGCCGGCGACCCGCCACCCCCTCCTCCCTCCGCCGGTCATCCCCGACCACCCCCCCCCTCTTTCCTCCGCCGCGACCAGCCCCCCTCCCCCCTCCCTCCTCCCTCCGTCGACGACCCGCCCCCTGACCCCCTCCCCCACCCCCCCCTCCGCCGGCGACCCGCCTCCCCACCCCCCCCCCCTCCTCCGCCGACCATCGCCGACCCCCCCGACCCGCCTCCACCCGGAGAGAGAGAAGGGGGGGGGGGGAGAGGGGAGGGACAAAATCGTCTTTTAAGACGATTTTTAACGAATTTTAACAGCGAGGGAGGAGGGGGAGGGAGGGGGTGATTTGAGCATTTTCGTAACGGACTGTCTTTTTCGGATCAACGAGTCTTTATTTGCATTTTCGTGACATCTAAGGAGGGTTTAAATGCACTTTACCCTCTTTCCTCTACAACTTTCATAAATAAGAGGGTTTACCAAAATAGGTACCGAATCTGCGAGAATATGTGTCTTGTATACTGGTCATCGTTAAATTCTTGCCTGTCACGTCCCGTATCCCAAATACAACGGTGACGTCATAGAACACATCCCCAGACTACGCGCCAAATTCGCGATTGTCGCCCGTAAATCAGCAGAATGGAAAAATACAAGAACAATCACTTTCATAAGTACAACTTTAATTATATTTACATCAAAAGTATTTCTAAAGGTACAATAACTTTAAGTTTAGTTACAATAAAATGTTATACATCAGACTAACTACCAACTATCGGTTGCCTTCTCCAGAAATTCTCACAGATCGTCTATTCATCATCATCCAGGGGTATTGGATTTTCCGGAACGTCATCCTCACCTAGTGAACAATTACTAGGTCGTTTAGAAACGACAAACAAGTCCTCGGTCAAGGGAAGTAAATAAATGAAATAATAAATGAAAGTGAATGATAAATGATATGTCTTGAATATTTGGAGATTAGTTTTACATTCATGAGAGTAAATTGAATATCTCAATATTAATTATTCCTACTTATTGCATAACACTAAATATGCATTATAACATATAAAAATGCAATTTTGAGAACAACCCTTCCGAATATTCTCCAGATCAGCTTTTTCCGACAACAATCCCGTATACCTGGGATCAGGTTATGACTTGGTGGCACGGTGCTTAGAATCCGGCCCTGCCTCTCTTGGGCTTAAATGTACTGAGTCTCTCTTGAACCCAGAAAATCACCTAATCGATGTTACTGTCGAAGAGGTGCAATTGTTGGATGGCACGGAATTAAATCCGGCCCTGCCTCTCACGGGCTAAATGGATGGCTCAGATTATTAAAATCCGGCCCTGCCTCTCATGGGCTAAGTGAGCTAAGCCTCACATACTCAATTCGTATGGCCCTACGAATGAGCTAGTGTACTGATCAGTCTTTGGTTATTATGTTGCGGAGCTGTAAAGGTGATATTCGGGTTTTCTCCCCTCCCAATGCTTCCTATGATTTCTAAATGTATATTTTACATTCACAAATAAGGGATTTATTTATCTAAGGAGGCTAAAATGCATAATTGAATGATATTTAGAAATCTACTTTTAAAAAGGCATTTAGATTTAAACTACCAAGTTGAATATAAGGAGTCTAATCCAAATTATAATACGTGTATTATACATATCCTAAATATTCTCTAAGGTTTACAAGATCATCCAAATTTCTCGGAAAGTTGAGAATTTGTCTATCTCTTGAAATTTCCGAAAATTTCGGCAGAGTCTACTTTGTATTTAGAGGCTCCGAAAATTTCCAAGAGACATGATAAAGATATAAATAAAATCCGGGTTCGCCGACCCCTTCGGTGGAGCAACTCTCAACACCGGAAACCATGCAGTTAATAATTCGGGTTCGCCGACCCCTTCGGTGGAGCAACTCTCAACACCGGAAACCATAAAATAAAGTGAAAGTGTAGTTTTGAAAGCTTATTACCTTGGCAAGCAATTTAGGTAAAAGCAAGTTTTCCTGATTATCGCAGCTTGCTAAATTATCAAAAATAGAATTGTTAGTAACACAAATCATATCAAAACTTGCTTCCAAGTGTCAAGACTTAAAGTTTACAATTTTATACTCTTTGTGACATTGATTTGGGATAAAAAAGTTTAAAGAATTAAAATTTTGTTAGATGTAAGGTACCTTGATATATGGGCATTTGTAAAACTGAAATAATCATGTCAATGTATGCCATTTGGGTATATTTTATAAAGTGGACAGAATTGTTATAATAACAATTTAAATCTAAATTTTTCATCTAACTTATACTTATTAAATATACTCGTATTTAAGCCTTTTGTTATGCAGAGGAAGTTTAAGATAAGAAACCTTCAAGTGTATGATCAATCTATCATAAGGACTTAAAAATACTCATTTCGATATATAGTGAAAACCAATCTATTAAATATGGATATTTTATGTTGAGGACAGATTTGACATAATTGAAGGAGAATATTGCTCAAAAACTCTCATTTGCATATTTTCTTTTAAGCGTAACGATTGAGCCCCTAAGTTATGTCAAAATTTGTAAGTGTCCATGTATGGTGTCTCAATTTCTTACTCGCCAAGTGTCCTTTTGTATTTATATATATATATATATATTATATATAATGTTCATATATATATATTTGCATTGATATAGTGTTGTGTCCAAGTAGTATGATATTCTATACGATTATTCAAGTATCCAAATTATATACATCCATGATGTTAGAGTATGTGAACAAGTGTTTAATTTATAACAAGGTTACTAATGGATTTGAAATATATATAGTAACCCTAAAATTTGATGTCAAGTACTTTATATGTGTCGAGTGTACAAATCATTCTAGTTTTGCCTAGGAAATGATAAGATGCCTCAATTATTGGTATTATTTAAATTTGGACAGAATTATATATGTCAAAAAAAAACACTATAAATATCAATACGTTATTTTTTATAAATCACGATTATTTCCGTTACAAAAAAAAAAACTAAATAACATATATAAAAATATATTTTAGTAACGATTATTTAATTATTGTCTCGGTAATTACTGTTACCAACTTGTAACGGTATTAACCATTACAAAATGGAAAAAAAAAGTGTTACAAATTACTTGTTTTGGTGTAGTGGTTTTCGTGCCTCGTATAATATTCAAAATTTGTGTTTTGATCTCCATTTTGGATGGTTAGCCAAAAGTCCCAACCGTCAGGACGAGACCAAAATCCTTTTCTGGACAATGTGGATAATTAAACACAAAATTCGAATATCATACGAGATCCTAAAACTAGTTTTTAGGACAATGTGGATAACTAAACACAAAATTCGAATATTATACGAGATCCTAAAACTAGTTTTTTTAAAACAAAAATAGTTCTCAAGTTTGTAGCTACAAAAAAAAAAATAATTTTTTTTCATAATTCCTTAATTCCGTTGAACAACTTTTCATTCATAAATCGAACATGATCTTAATTCTTTCTTCATGGTGCACAGAAGGGAAATATTACTTACAAACTATTTTGGTTGTAAGCTTTACAATTGCCTACATGTCATTTTTTGATTGGGGGAGAGGGAAGACCCTGTGGGATCATGTTTGCAGGACATGGATGTGAGTTGTAAGAAAGTTGTAAATTTTTGTTGTTGTAAACTTAGCATTTTCTCTGCATAGAATCATAGTTGCTAACAGAAGAAAACTCCAAGCAATAATTGAAAGAACGGGACAGTTAATTATCTTGAAGCTGTCCTTTGACTAGGATGCCAGCCCCAATGTGGGTCATGAACCATCACTCAGTAATGAGCAATGGCACAATCAGCAAGGAAGATGGAAAAGAATTAAATTCCATAAGGTGGTGATGAAAACTTTGGTAACCAAAATGAATTAATGTGTATAAATGGGTAGGAGAGGCTAGTCCTATGCACCCAACAATCACCACCAAGTGAGGAGGAGGAGAAGAAAAACTGAAAAAGAAGAAGAAGAAGACGACGACGACGACCATGTCGAAGGCTGTCCTAGTCGTGTTATTGATGATGATGTTGCTTTTGCCTCCGGTTAATTAGTTCGTACTACGGAGGTCAAAATGGATGTAAAAAATGCATTTCTGACAAGTGCGAGTGCCCTGACTGCAAGCCCCTCCTCCGGTGCCTTGCGACTTGCATGTGGGGCGGCGCCCCTCAGACAAAGTGCATCAACAGGTGCGACTCGACCCAGGGGAAGCCTTGTCTTTCCGATTGCAAGAGGTGCATGCAAGGGTGCAAGAACATCTGTCTTCGCGAAGGAGCAACAAAGTTGATGTTGCTATCACCATAATGTAACATTTAAGTCTCGGTGTCCTTGATCTAATTAAGCTGGTGTGTAGTGTGTACACAAGTATTAGCTATATATGTCTAAGGAATGCTGGTCTATTTATCGAAGTTGTGCAATAATAAGTGGAATTTACATAGACGAGGGAATTAGTGATGTTGTTTCTACCATCATGAACAATATTGATGCCAAATTAATGTTACTTACTTGCATAAAGTTACAAATTTATGCAGGAACATAATGTTCTTGAGATTGATTTCCTGCATTTGTTCTATGAACCAAATTTCATGCATGGAGAGATGTTTTCAATTGTGGCAGTCCAAGTTTTTTCGAGACCGGATCAGCTGTACCTGATCATGTATTCCAATCCTACCTCCCTCTATGACATGTGAGTCTTTTTGTTGGTTTTTATCGGTGCGACCCACATGTCATACCTAGAGGACATAATTGGAACAATACACAACTAATCTAGTCCCAGTTTTTCCTGGACATTCTGGAAGTGTTCAATACAATTGGAGTACATCAACGTACATGCAATTTTATGAATAAAAAAATTTACTGACTTTTTTTTGAAATCTCACGCACACACACATTGGGAGACTTAAACTTTGTCGATCCCTCCGGGTGTCCGCTCTAATACCACTAGGCTAGAGAGCTCAGACTGACTTTCAAATTTAAACACCGGTATGTTAGATTTGGACAATGAAGCTATGTTAGATTTGGACAATGAAAGTAGTTGGTTTTGTCATCATCTCATGTTTGAAATGAATCCAAGCTTTTGATTTCTCTGGTCAATTTGGACTTTGGGGATACTTATGGTCAATTATGTAACTTTCATATTCTCAAAATGGTCAAAAGCTATGTATACAAGCAAAACAAGCAAACCATCCACTGTTGTTGAACGTCTGCTCATAGTTTCCCTTCAACTTGACTTGTGTTGTTCAGAAATAATAGGCACCTCACCAAATCATCATGCAAAGCAATTTATAACTCCCTATATATACTTTAAGAAAGGCCAACCTTCTTCTTCACACAAATTACTAAGCTTTAGAAATTAACACCTCTTAGTAATTCTTCAAGAGAATTAAATTAAATTAACCAGCAACCGATCGAAGATGAGTGTGGTGATACTCGACGGAGCGACGATCCGCGACTTCGTGGAGGACGAGGCGGCCTTCGACAGCGCAGTCCGGGACTGGTTCGCAATCCTCGACACGAACCACGACGGGCTACTCTCATTCTCGGAGATGGCTGGGGAGCTTTCGAGCCTAAGGGTCCTTGAGACGCACTTCGGCGTGGACGACGGCGCGGGACGTATGGGCGCAGAGGAGCTTGTCGTGCTGTACCGGGAGCTCTTTGCCAGGTTCGACCACGACGGCGACGGCAGCGTGGACATGGAGGAGTTCAGGAGCGAGATGAAGGAAGTGATGCTCGCAGTGGCGAGCGGGCTCGGGTTCCTGCCGGTGCAGATGGTGGTGGAAGAGGGGAGCTTTCTCAAGAGGGCAGTGGAGAGGGAGATGGCTGCATGCATGCAGTAACGTCGTACGTAAGGTTGTGGCTTGAGGTTTTTGCACTAGCTAGATGATTGATCAATATTTTTTTATTTTCCCTCTATTTTGTTTACGTTCTTTTTTATTTTCCTCTATTTTGTTTACGTTCTTCCTAATTAATAATTAAGGACTTGAATTTTTTTACTGAGCGCATGTATTAGAATTATAAGGAAATAAAAGGTGGCATGTTTGGATATTAAACTGCAGGGTAAAGTGCATTTAAACCCTCCTTAGATATCACGAGAAGGCAAAAAAACTTTCTGATTTGAAAAACCCAAAAAGTTACGAAAATGCTTAAATCACCCCCTAATCCAACTTTGCTGTTAATCGGTGTTAACTCTTGGGTGAAATGACCCAATTACCCCTGCGATATAATCGAAGCAGTGACCGACGTTTCATTCTCAACTCTCTCTCGTTCCAAACCCTAAATCTGTTTGCAAACCCTAAACCTGTTTGCAAACCCTAAATCGATTTGAAAATCCTAAATCGAAGCAGCGAACCGACGTTTCATTCTCAACTCTCTCTCGCTGCTGTTGGTCGATCGGAGTGGAGCTTCTTCCAGTATTTTCGGCTTATTAGGGTATTCTCGTACTGGTACATTCGAAAACCCTAGTTCTCAGAATTTTCCTACACTTTCGAACGTAGTGCATGAATGATGTAAGTTGGAGCGGAAATTTGTGAAATTTTGAGAAAAAATGCATGAATGATATCTTTGTAGTGGATGAGTTGTTAAATTTCTGAATTTGTTGAGAAAAATGCATGAATGATGTCGTTTGTTATATGAGTTGTTAAATTTCTGAAATTTTTGACAAAAAATGCATGAATGATGTCTGTTTGAAGAAGCGAAATAGGGTGCAAAAAAATGTATGGTTATTACTTCTGGGTTCAATAAATTTGAAGTGAGCCACAGAGGACTTAATGAGGCAGTGGACTTGGAAGCAAAGAGCTGCAGCTGTAGAGAATGGCAACTCACAGGTATTCCATGTGACATGTGTCACGACCCGCACCCTAGAGTTAGGACACGAGAACGTAACAACGCCCAGCCTACGCCGCAGTGTCGGCGGGTAGAACGCTGTCCTAGGTCTCAATGCATCTAACAGTATAAGACTAAACAGTTTATACTCTCCGAATGGGGGTGACATAGTAGAATGTAAACTCAATCACATCTAAGGTAGAGCATAAAGGAAGATAGATAAAACATGAAATCGAAAAGGGATACAACAGATAGAAGTCTAAGTGTCTAAGATACAAACTCAGAATACATCTCAAAACCCAAATACAGTAATCCATAAATACAACTCAGATGACTGAAAATAAACTATAAGCAAAAACCCTAGCTATCTATGCAACCTCTACTGTCTTCTCTAGGCTAGCCGGCAACCTCCAGGCTATCTGTAAAATTTATCAACAGGTCCAGTCAGGACAGGAGCGAGTACAGTATATCTCAACAGTTCATAGCAGGTTAGAAGATATAATCATGCAGTAAAGTAAGATACAAGTACTGAAAGAAGTGCAGTATGTAAACAGAGAGAGAAAGCTGTAATAGAAATATCTACTATACATAGAGAACTATCATGTGACTAGTGAGTCAGAGTACAACATAGATATGTAAATGGCATAGGAGATTCTGATAAGACACTATGGAAGAGATTCTGATAAGATACTACTTGGGTATTATTCACATGTCCATTTCTACTCTCCCGTACCCCCAATCAATACACAAGGATCCAGCCAGGTTATGTTATGATTCCATGCAAGGCCCCCGAAGGGTGATACATGGATGCCCATAAATGGGTGATTCTAGGAGATTCTAGGATACCCAGTGAATGGGATAAGAGATTCTAGGAGACTATACGATCATAAGAGTATATGTCGCAAGTGATCAAAGAACCAGTGAAGTATAGTGATACGCCATGTAAGTGAAACGCACAAAACATGAAGTACCCGATGCTCCCTAAGGATAATATCACAAGAAAGGATCCATATAGTACCAATCCGTGTGACCATCGTAACAGTACAAGTAAAGTAATCTACTGCAGGAAATAATTCTAAGCAGGATATGAAATGATCAGAGAATGTACTCGCCTGATATCTGAATGTCCAAGGTAAAGATACTGTCCGAGGAGAGGTGTCTGACTCCTAATTAGAACAGCACAAGTCACAACATGTCCAGAAGGGTAATATAAAGCACTACAATACATTCTACATGAATCTAGGTCAAACTAGGCCAAAGTCAACCCTTGGTCAACTCTGGTCAACTGTACTAGTAAAACTAGGTCAAACTAGGTCATGTCCTAACCCAGTAAGTCTTACTAGGCCTAACCAAGACTATCCTAGCAAGCACACATCAATACAAGGCTATATAAGCCAACATACACCCAACTCTATATAGCATACAATTATTCAATACTCAAATAGGCAAGAATTCACATTGGATATACACTAGGAAATCTATTACTTTAAGCTATATATGTCTACACATATATACACATGCATATATTGGTATTCAACATTAGGTCTATAATCATGGTATTTCAAATGGTTATTAAACTTATATATTACAACACAATATGCTAACATATATAATATAGATACATAGCTAAGTTAACTATATTCAAAAATACTTATTTAAGAGGCTATGTGTGGTATGTGAACATGGCAAAGGGGCAAGTGAGGGTTAAATGGGCATACATAGTGTATACATATCAAAGAGTGTCAAAGTGTAAGTGAACAATGTGTCAAGTGTGATAGTGTCAACATAGTGTAAGGGGGTACATGAGGTAATATAGGATTTGTGTTAACATAGAACATTACATCTCATTAACTTGTATATTGCATACATTACATCTATTATACATTACATTCATGCTTGCATTCATTCATCATTCATTTATTCTCTTGCACCACTATATGCACCATACATTACATACTATGGAACCTACATATTCATTACAAGTCATACTTATACATGCTTACATTAGATAGGATACTTACACCTCATACATTATTATTTCACCATTTACTCATGCTTGCATTCTTTATTTAATTACATAATGTATATACATTAACATGGGTTAAAATCAAATAGAACATTATATTACACACAAGGGTGCACAAAATGCATATGCCGAATAGTAACTCCTACTAATATTAATACTGTACCATCTCAGCATGAAAATTTAGGATTAAATTATGTTATAGATCTATGTGTTAGCTTTCTGAAACTTCAAACGGATCGCGTTTTCGTTTCCGGAAACTCCCTGAATCGCGAAAACACCGAGAACGCGTTTGTCTTTCGTACAGCTGACACTCAAATAATTCTCCAGAAAGTTACAGAAAGAATTAGGCCTATTATACATGTTTTTGGAAAGCTAACTTCAATACACTTCTTTTAAAAAAAACGGAAGATTAAACCGAGCTTTGAGCTAGAAGTTATGATATTTCTAAGTTAGGGCTGAAATTAAAAACGTGGATAAAAATTATGACGGATTTAGGTAGTTTGAGACAAAAGAACACAAGTAAAAACTAATATATCAAGAACTCACTCTCTACACTAATATATTATATAATATAATATATATATATATATATATATATATATGAGATACTATAGAACACATCTCCAATACAAAAATATGAGATTAAACATATAATAATTCATTCATACATAACAACAACACATAGTGTGTCCAAATTTGAGATTTTTCCACATGGACACAACCACAACACAAAGGACACTCCTATGACCTCCAAATGGACACAAAATGGACACAAATGAAGATACAACTATGGGGGTCATTCCTATGGGTTCAAAATAGACCTATATGCATGAGGAAATAAAATGAGAAGGGATTTATACCTCCCGGTAGATCGAATCGAAGAAAAGCCTTTCCGGAGCGACACCGACACGTAGAGATTCCAAAGGGACACGAACGAGCTCCGAATCCTCCCAAACTTGGGTAGCTTCCTCCTTGGCTAGAATGGAGAAGGAAAGAAGAAGATTTGGTGGTGAAATGGAAGGATTTGGTGGAGAAATTGCTAGGGATTGCTCTCTAGGAATTTGGGGAAGAACAAGAGAGAGAGTGTGGATAAGAATAATGAAAAAACTTGAGCCTATCCTCTCCCAAAGTGGCTGGCCATATATGACTATTTGTCCTATTATGGTAAGGTCCAAAATGCCCCCACTAACCTATTCTATGAGTATTAGGAAAGGGCTAATTGGTTGGGGCTAAATTAGTCATTCTAAAGTCTCTAATCACACTAACCTTATCCATAATAATTAGTCTAACCTCTAACTAAAATATTTCTATCATGTGGACTAAAATTAATATCATGTGGGCCATGCCTAACTAGTGTGTGGGTCCCACTAGAGTCAAACTCCCGGGTCCCCGTTTCAAGTCAGATTGAGTTGAAATTCGAACCCGACTCAAATAACCCCAAAACAATATCATAAGTTGTCACGCCCCAGAACCAGAATATTGGAGAGCGGGGGCAGACATAGCCAGCTACGTATATGAAATGGATTCCATCTCGCTATACGGTCACGGCTGTCTAGATACATGAGGGTTTATCTACAAGCCAACAGTCTCTTAAGGTCATGAACAAGCCTAGTGTCTCAATAACAAGCAAGTAAGTAAAAGGTTACAAGAAGTATGATCATTAAATATACAATAGTAAGGCATCCCAAACATTACATATTCAGCTGATCATGAAGCTAGTCGTTACAAAATGTCAGGACTAGCAAGAGTTTAGTCATACATGATCAACCCTAGGATCTGTCAATCATGTTACAGCCCGTAGGCAGACAGTAAGTAAAGTGCAATCGAGCTAAACAGGTGCTCGTCGGCTAAACGCCTTAAAAGAATATTTTACAATAAAGTGAGAGATCAAAAATAAATCCACTCGTTGCCAGGGTTCCGTCTAGTGGCCACCATCTGGCTGGAAGGTCGGTAGATCCTCTGGAGCTGCTCCGAAAATCTGGCCACACAAAACCAGCTGGGTCAGACCCCAGAAAGAGCAAGTGCCACAAAGGAAGCTTCACTTAGGAACTAAAACCAGCAATCAGCACAAGATATAAATAAAAGTAAGAACTGGGAATAAAGAAAATACACCAGGATGATATACGACGAGATAACCATGGAACTATTCAGATAACCAGGTTACAACCCGTAAACCAAACAAGGACCGGGGTTGTAATCCTTCGTCTGAACAGAACTTGGAATTCTTACCATTTATCGGTAAAATAAATACAAGCATTCTGGTCATTCAATAATCTGAAACAGGATCAGGGCAAGACTAGACTAGTTAGACTCCATCCAATCATTTCACGGCCAAGCAAGAATTACGGCTTGATACTTTAACTAACTAGAGTTGTCACAAGCCTAATTACTAACAAGATGCAGTGAGATTATTCCACAGCCATAAGCCCTGTAGACCATCCAGGTTACCCGGGTTGAAGGATTTAGAGTTGAATTCAGGTGGGTACATTGTCTAGGAAACGAATGTACCCTTAGGTAGCTTGAAGGGTGCAACACATGACAGTGTGCTGGAAATGTGCCCTACTCGACGGCAGGCTACAGATCCTAAGGCGTGCCCAGGTAACGGGATTGCCTGTAGCTGAAAAAATCTCTTCATGACTACTGTGTAATTCTAGTTATTAACCTAGTCCAATTTATTAGGTACTCCTGACCGTGGTACTCAGGAGTCCCTGTCCTAGACATGATGCAAGACAGGACTGGTTTATTTGTACAAGCACAATCGCCCACGGTGTCCAGGTAATTTATACAGGTCATGTCACGTCAGGTAGAGCTTATCAAGATATATAATGTCAGGTTTACTTGTTAGGAGTGTGCCACGACGGGCCGCTATCATATCATGTCATGTTACTGTCGTGCCTTGCCATGTCAATTCTTGCCACACCATGTCAAGTACAATAGTCGTTTCCATCATGTCAATCAAATCGTGATTTATCAAGTTTAGGTACAAAAGACTGTAAGGATATAAAATGGGCGTAAAATATCTAAAAAAGGAATAAATAGTACGCTATAGGAACCCAAGTTTACAGCGTGTACTACTACGCTAGGCCAATTAAACCCGAGCGTAAACAGCACTACACAGACAAGAGCAAGGTAAGATAGCTTTACGCTAGCAAGGTGTATGCGGGAGGGGTTTTTACGCTAGTCGGATTGTACGTGCGTAAAACTCTCTGCAATTGAGATTCCATACGAGGAACACTTGAGCATAACTTTTACGCTAGCAAGGGTTGGCTCGGGTCAAGGGTTTACGCTGGCAAGGCTTCACGCTAGCAGGATTTTACGCTGGCGGGAAGAGTCCCGAGCGTAAAATCAGTCAGCGTAAGCAGAAGTCGATTTTACGCTAGCTCGATTTTACGCTTGCGGGTAAGCCCCGGGCATAAAATTCAAGCAGCATAAACGAGGTACGCTGTCACGCGATGCATGTGCGTAAAAGGGATCTACGCTAACACGTTAAGACGTGGGCGTAAAAGCTGAGGAATACGCTGGCACGCAATGCGTGGGCGTAAAACTCCAGCTTCTCCACACGGTCAATGCAACCATGCGTAAAAGCTGATAAACTCCATCTCGGCCAGGACTTGGTGAAATTCGGCCATCCCAAGACCCAAACTTGTGTAAAATCATGAGGCCTACTCCATGGAACTCTTAGTTTTCGAAAACAAGCCATTATAGTAGATCAAACCAAGAAATCGAAAATGAAATAAACATAGATCTGCATGAAGTGAGCCATGGAAGTTGAAAACACTAAGTACTAAAGGGACTTAGAATCGTATAGAGAAGAAAATGAAACAATAAAATGTAAGTTCTTCCATGAAGCAAGTTGCACTTGCCGGTGGGGTTAAGTGGAGCTCTACGCTGGGTGGAGGAAGAAAAAGAATAATTGCTGAGTTATGAGGAGAGAGAAAGGTGGTTGGGATATAAATGGGGTAAGTGGTGGTAGGTAGGGGGTTCACCCCCTTGGTTCATGATGAGCCAAGAGCAATCCCAAACCGAACCAAGCCAACCCAAACCAAGAATAAACCAAGCCTAGGAAGGAAATTAAGCAAGGAAATCATGCAATACAAGAATAAATACGTACACGTATTCCAAAAATACGTAATACGAACCACAGGCATTACAACTCTCCACCTTAAAAGAATTCCGTCCTCGGAATTTAATCAAGAGGCTAGAGGGGCAATGACAAGCTACATTAATCACATGCAAGCTATAACTAGGCAGACAATCACTCATTCAAGCAAGG